>JAJIBD010007306.1:0-70657 GCA_021461705.1 Cryptotis parvus | reverse complement strand
TAGCAGTTCTCAGTGCTGACTCCCTTTTTTTTTTTTGGGTCACACCTGGCGATGTTCAGGGATTACTCCTGGCTCTGCACTCAGGAATTACTCCTGGAGGTGCTCGGGGACCATATGGGATGCCGGGATCGAACCTGGGTCGGCATGGGCCGGCCGTATGCAAGGCAAACGCCCTACCCGCTGGACTATCGCTCCGGCCTCCCCTTTTTTTTGGCTTTTGGGGTCACACCTGATGATGCTCTAGGGCTGACTCCTTACTCTGTACTCAGAGATCATTTCTGGGGTGCTGGGGAGCCATATGGGATGCTGGGGATTAAGCTTGGGTCCGCCAAGTGCCCACCCACTGTTCTATCTTCCGGCCTGAGAACAATCTATTTTCTGTATCATCAGTTCACTTTATAAACAGATCGTCCCGAGGTCCCACACGGAGGACAGTCCCCAGCCCTGCTGGGGCCCACGAGGAGGGCAGCCGAGCTCCTGCTCTGTTCACACACATCACATCCACATCCTCTGTCTCCCAGGAATCCTGCAAGGCCAGAGGCAAGAGTCTCCCTTTCCAGATGAGGCTTTTTTGGGACACAGGGAGGTAAAGTGACTTGCCCAAGGTCACACAGCCAGGAAACACTCCAGAACAGGCCGGGACTCGCCATCAGACTGCAAAGTCCAGTCTTTGTGCCAGGCCACATTCCTTCTTAAACCCCTGTGAACCCATGGGAGTGCCCTGGGCAGAGGAGGCCCTGGTCAGCGAGGCAGAAGGACACCCTGGCCACCTGGGTTGGACGCTTGCTTACAACTGGTACCAGAGTAGATGTCTCCACCACTGACTGAGGGGTCAGACCCCTGTACTCATGAACTATTCCACTGCTTTGCTCTAGTTCCAGCCACTGGGGCCGGCTCCCTGGTTCTAGGTGGAGGAGGTTCTGGAGTCCAGAGGTCAGTCTGATGGACCTCAGCAATCTGCCCAGGAGGTGCCGAGTGCACGCACACAGCAAGTACAGAGATGCCCTGGCGTGACCTTGGTTGGCTGGAACCCTCCTTAACTGGTACCTTAGTGCAATCAGAACTTTGCTATTGGGGCCGGAGCGATAGCACAAGGGGTAGGGCGTTGACCTCGCATGCAGCAGGCCTGGGTTCAATCCCCAGCATCCCATATGGTCCCTTGAGCAATGCCAGAAGTAATTTCTGAGTGCAGAGCCAGGAGTAACCCCTGAGCATTGCCAGGTGTGACCCAAAAAGCAAAAAAAAAAAAAAAAAAAAGAACTTTGCTATTCACGGAGTTGACCCTGTGCCAGGCGCCACCACGGGCACCAGGAAGGGACAGCTCGCTCTGACCTGCGAGATGACCCTGGAGGGACTGGTGCCAGAGCAGGGGAGACCTGGAAAGGGCTGAGGGCCCTGGACGCGGATTCGGATTTGGTGGTGGAGGTGGAGGGGTGGGCAGGCACAGCAGCTGTGGCATCACCAGCGTCCTGCAGGGATTCTAACGTTATGGAGTGCCAGCGTGCCACGCCACAACCCTCAGTACTGCCACCGCTCAGCAACCCTGGCAAAGGTTTAGGATTTAAAATGAGTGACCGTCATTTTCCAGAGCATGAAAGAGCCAGCTCCAAGCCCAAACCCAAGTCTTTGAATTCCAAGGCCCTTCCTTTGTGTAAAATCTGTCTCTCCTTTTGGAAAATACGTGAAACAAAGAACCTTCCGGGCAGAAGTCCCAGAACTGCACGTTGGGTGCCACCTAGGCCGCGGCGAGGACCCTGGCCGTGGTGCTGAATTGTGGGCCCAGGGCGGATGGCGCCCCCAGAGGCGCCCCAGGTCTCCAGGCGCCGCGCTGGGCCCTCGCCCTCAGAAAGCGGGAACCCCGCTAACTCAGCACCAGGCAGGATTCCCAGGCGTCCCCGCCCCCCGCCCTCCACCCCTGGGGCCAAGAGCTGCCCAGGGTCCTTGCGGACCTTTCAAAACCTTTTCGCCTTTAAAAGCGACACCGATCCGGGCCGGGCCGAGCTTGTCTCGAGGGCACCGAGGGTTGACTCGGTTCTCAGCTCCAGATACGGGGGAGGGGACAGAGCCAGCGCCGGCGCCCGCAAACCCCAGCCTGGACAGCGGGGCAGAAAAGAAGCTCTGCGGGGCCCGGAGGGTTCCCCTGGGTTCCGGCGCAGCGGCGTGGAGGGAGGCCCCGCGCGGGCGGGGTGGTGGGGGGACCGCGGGGCTCGCAGGCCGGAGCCCTGGACGCCTCCTGTTCCACGGCCAGGCCCTCTCCCCTCCCCTCGCCTTTGTCTCTCCGCGCGCCCCGGGGTTGGCTGCGAGAATGGGGGCAATACATGGACGCATGGGGGGTGGGCCCGAGCTGGAAACCGACACCTCCCGGCGACCCGAGCTGCGGCCCAGACCCCCTCTACCGCCGTCCCAACCGCACCCTCGGGGCTCCCGGCAAACCCCTCCCCTCCCCACTACCTTCTGCGAGCTGAACGACTGCGTCCAGTGGTACAGGACCAGGCTCTCCTTGGGCCAATGGGCGGGGCTGGCCGCCTCGGGCGCGTCGGGGGCCTCGGCCGGCTTGGCCGCATCGCTCTCCAGCGCCGAGATGGGCCACCAGCTGCAGTTGGTGGGGGTCAGGTTGTTGGGGGTGGCCATGGCGGCCCGCGGTGCGAACGAGGCTGAGCAGGAGGCTGGGGCGGCGGCGGCGGCTCTCGCGCCCCGCATCACATGGGCCGAGCCAGCCGCTCGCCGCGCTCGCTCCCCGCCCGCCCGGCGAATGTCATTACTCACCGCACGGGGAGGGGCGGGGATCCCGGGAGCGCCCTCCCCACCCCTCTCCGCCGCGCCCCCGGCCCGCCTCACGCTCCCAGGTGGCCCCCGAGGCGGCCTGCTCCGCCCCAATGCGCCCGGCACTGAGGTCGGGGCTGCGAAAGGCTCCCTGGATGCCCGCGGCTCCTGGACGGCCGCGGTGCCTGGAAAGAGCTGGGCTCTGGTGGGTCTGGCGTTGCTGTAAGTCCTGTAGGACCTCCGAGGGCAGGATGGAGCAAAGCGATGGACTGAACACACACACACACACACACACACACACACACACACACACACAGGCTTGGCGCTGTCCCTAGGGCTTCACACCCCTCAGCTGAGTTCCCCCACAAAGTCTCAGCAGTCTCACTGCACACAGGAGGAAACCGAGGCACAGAGGGGCTCAGTGACCTTGCCCAAGGTCACCGTCCTGGGAAGGGGGAGCCGAGACGGGAACCGGGCTAAGCCTGACTCCTCCTGCGGCTCTGGAGGCAGGAGGCTGTGAACTGCACAGTGCGGATGCGGCGCGCCTCTCTGCCGCCTGCACCATCATCATCTTCCCCAGTTGAGGAAGGTCAGGTTGGGAGATGCCAAGTCATGCGTCCAAGGTCAGCTCTGCACTCCAGGACATGGAAAGCACATCTGGGGGGCCAAGGGAGCGCGACTCGACGGGCTGCTCCGAGATAGACCCAGGCGTCCCTTACCATAGACGGGTAAGCCCTTACCATAGACGGCCCCCCCGATAGACCCGGCGCTACCAAGACGGGCTGCCCCGGATAGACCCAGGCCCTTACATAGATGGGCTGCTCCGGGATAGACCCAGGCGTCCCTTACCATAGACGGGCTGCTCGGGCATAGACCCAGGCGTCCCTTACCATGGTGGTGTGTCCTGTTTCACGTGCCACTGAGCACACAAGTGTACCAGGAAGGGAAGTTTCGGGTCCCACCTCAGAGCCCCAGGAGCACCCACCACCGCTGGCCTCCCTTCTACCTGGTTGGAGGCTCAAGGCTCAGTAGCCCACAGCCTTCCCGGAAGCTTGAGCAAATTTTTTTTTTTGCTTTTTTGGGTCACGCCCGGCAATGCTCAGGGGTTACTCCTGGCTCTGCACTCAGGAATTACTCCTGGCGGTGCTCGGGGGGACCATATGGGATGCCAGGGATGGAACCCAGGCCGGCACAGGCCGGCCGCGTGTAGGGCAAATACCCTACCCGCTGGGCTAGGGCAAATACCCTACCCGCTGGGCTATCGCTCTGGCCCCTTGAGCGAATATTTTGTATCAAGTTCCAGTTGTCACATTAAGCCTCCCTTTTCTTTTCTTTTTCCTTTTTTCTTTTTTGGGTCACACCCAGCAATGCTCAGGGGTTACCTCTGGCTCTGCACTCAGGAGTTACTCCTAACAGTGCTTGGGGAGCATATGGGATGCCGGAGGGTGGAACCCGGTCCACCCGGTGTACAGGCAAATGCCCTCCCCACTGTGCTCGGGCCCCTCAGCAAGTTATTTCTCTCCTTGCGACATGTTAAGCATTTCTTCTCTCTTGTAAGAGGGTCCAGCTGTTGGCGCTTTGCTTTAGGGGATCGTTTCAGGTGAGTGAATTCCCTTAAAGGTGATAGCCCTTAGCTCTGGGAGAAGTCAGCAGCGTTCATGTCTTTGACCTAAATGCATGCAGGGAGACAGACTCCCGGCGCCAAGCTCAGAGGTGCTTCCATGACCTCACACATATTCATGGTGCCCTGCGCCTTGTCCCGGCCATCGGAGTGGCGCCATTTGACAGACACTGTACTAATCCTCTCAGAGTTTCCTAACAGCACAAACCATACTTTTCATAGTCTATACTCTGTGAACACCATAGTGCATAAATGATGGATGGATACACTATTTCTAACATTCCGTTTTGAAAATGGATGTTCTATCCCTATATAGTGCCTGAGTCTAATCTCTAGGAAAGTAGAATAGCTGGTTAAAGAATCTGTCTTCGCCAAAGTTTCCTGCAAAGAAGCTGAACCTTTTCTACCCTCCTCTAATCAATTGAAGACTTTTTTTTTCCCTTTTGGGTCACACCCAGCATTGCTCATGTGTTACTCCTGACTCTGCACTCAGGAATCACTCCTGACAGTGCTTGGGGAACCATATGGGATGCCGGGGATTGAACCTGGGTGGGCCGCATGCAAGGCAAATGCCCTCCCTGCTGTGCTATCGCTCGGATCCTGTCTTTTCCCTACTATTGCCAACACAGCATAGTGGTTAACATTTATGTTGCCCTTTGACTACATGGGTGGGAAATGGTAACTTTTAGTTTTTAACATTCCTTTTTTTTAGTCTATTAAAATGTTTTAAACATAAAACAGCAACGAAAATACCTCAGTGCACACCCACATAGCCCTCACTTAGATATGATCGCTGTTAACAATGTGCTATATTTTCCTTAATTTGGGTGGCAGAGTTTAAGGTATTTTGAAAGAAATTAGAGAGATCATACTTCAACTCACTACTGCAGCTCGGGATACTTCAGAGCTAACACAGGCACGTCTGACACAATGACAGTTGACTTCCTGTCTGTATAGCGCATAAGATGATAAGACGCTGCTATCTCGTTTCCATTGAGATGTCTCTGTACCACAAATGGTTTCAGGACTGGCTTCAATCAGGATCCCAGCAGGGACCAGGCACTGGATTCTGTGGCTGAACCTCTGAAGCTTCTTTAGCTTTAGAATGCTCCTCCCCACACCTCTTTCTCCTGCATCTTTTTTTTTTTTTCTTTTGGGTCACACCCAGCGGCACTCAGGGTTACTCCTGGCTCTGCACTCAGGAATTACTCCTGGCGGTGCTCAGGGGACCATATGGGATGCTGGGGATTGAACCCAGGCTGGTGCAGGCTGGCCGAGTGCAAGGCAAACGCCTCTACCCACTGGGCTATCGCTCTGGCCCTCTCCTGTATCTTTTTTTTTTTTTTGCCTTTTTGGGTCACACCCCGCAATGCTCAGGGGCTACTCCTGGCTCTGCACTCAGGAATTACTCCTGGCGGTGCTCGGGGGGACCATATGGGATGCTGGGAATCGAACCCAGGCTGGCAGAGGCCGGCTGCGTGCAAGGCAAACACCCTACCTGCTGGGCTATCGCTCTGGCCCCTCTCCTGCATCTTTGACTAGTGAAGAAACCCACCACTGGACTAGTTGTCTATTCTACTCAGGAATCGAATTGTTCATTGTCGTGTCCTTTAACTTGACTCTCTCCTCTGCATTTCCTATCAATTGCTACTGAGCTCCAGATTAAACATTTGATTTTGTTTCTTTTGGTCAGGCAGGGATCAAACCCAGGGCCTCACGCTTGAAAGGCAGAGACTCCACCATGGAGCCATATCCTTGGTCCCAATTTTATTCTGTAATTAATTAATTTGTATAATCTTAATGTTTTGTAGTTTAGGTAACCTGGTTACCACAGTGCTAATATTTCTGGCATTGAACAGAGTATTCTGCAAGAGAACACAGTTTAGGGGTGAGAATGGAATGGATGAATGGTGGGTGGTCTGTGGGCTTCCTGAGGCCTCTGCAGGGGTCCCGTGACACCTTCTTGCCCCCCTGTTGCTAATAGCAAGTTTCAGAGCTGGTGCAGGTGTGAACACAGCTCCGTACAGCTCCGTGTGGAATGTCTGTTTCTCTGCCACTAGAATCGGCTGATACTCAGCTCAGCCATTCACAGCCTTGACGGAATCAGGTTCCAGCGCTTGTGAAGTGGTTTTCTGATCTTATCCTCTTTGCATCGATCAGCCTGCAATCCTGGGCTGAATTTCATTAATGACGAGGGAGGTGACTCACCTTTCAAATATCTAAGAGCCATTTTAACTTATTTCCCAGTGAGCTGTGTGTGTGTGGGGACTTGGGCAATGCCCGCACACGGCTTTGAGTGTGGTGACAGGGGTGAGGAGGAGCTGAGAGGAGAGTCAGGAAGGACCACTGGGCTTCCCTGCCTGCCGGGCATGCCAGGAAGGCTGCCTGCGTGCATTCCCCAAAGCAAGCCCTGAGATGAGCATCCAATTCGCAGAAGGAAAGAAATCCTGGAAAGCAGGTCAGGATATTACACCGGCAAAGCAGCCAAGGGAGGTGAGTGGTCAAGTCAGCGCAGAGGGAACTGGAGCTCAGTTCCCGCAGGGCCGTCCTGAGGCTGGGACAGTGGCTCCACACCCCAGTACTTCAGTCTGACGCTACAGTCCTCGGGCAACAGGGGGCGCTGTCCGCTAGGGGTCAGTCAGGGTACACTGAAAGGTCAAAGGAGGGGATACAGCGAGGGTATACCAGAAATCGCTCGGACCTCGAAGCAGAGATTAAAGATGAGGAGAATGAACAGAAGAGAAGTCGGGGCAATCACTGCAGGTAGGGAGAGGAGCAGGTGCAAAGGTCCAGGGGTCAGAGATGAAGCCTCAGGATTCCTGCCAGGTGGTGCTGTCAGGAGTAGCTCCTCCTGCTCAGGGACACAGCGAGTGAGCACAGCCCCAGGGCCCAGGGAGTTCCGTTAGCATATTCCACACGGGGCCCCAGGGACTAACAAGGGGTTTTTATTTATTTAAAAAATTTTTTTTTTTAGCTTTGGGTCACATCCTGCGATGCTCAGGCCCTAGAATTACTCCTGGCAGTGCTTGGGGGACCATATGGGATGCCGGGGATGGAACCCGAGTCGGCTGCATGCAAGACAAACGCCCTACCCGCTGTGCTAGTGCTCTGGCCCAACAAGGGATTTTATTTTTTTTTTTGCTTTTTTGGGTCACACCCAGCGATGCTCAGGGATTACTCCTGGCTCTGCACTCAGGAATTACTCCCTGGCAAGGGTGCTCAGGCGACCATATGGGGATGCCGGGGATCGAACCCGGGCCGGCATGAGCCAGCAGTGTGCAAGGCAAATGCCCTACTCGCTGGGCTATTGCTCCGGCCCCCAAAAGAGATTTTTAGACTGGCCAGTAACATCCAACTAGGGTACCCAAACCCAAACAAACCTGAAGTGCCTGGCTTAGGTTCTAGCCTCACTAGTGAGGGAACTTCACTCATATATAAGCCTATATATATATATATATATATATATATATATATAAAGCTTATATAAATAAATGTATAATATATAAATATTTATATATAAATGTGTATGTATATACACACACACACACACACATATATATATATAAATTTTGGGCCATACCTGGTGTTACTCAGGGGTTACTCCTAGCTCTGCACTCAGCAAATCACTCCTGGCTGTGCTCAGAGAACCATAAGGATGCTGGGGAGAGAACTTGGGTCCACCACATGCAAGGCAAGCTCCCTCCCTGCTGTACTATCACTCCGGCCTTGCGTGATTCATATATTGAAGCTATAAGCCCCAGCGTGTCTGATGCATTTGGTGATAGACCCCAAGGGCTGAACCTTCACCCCTGAGATGGGTCCTTTCAGAAGGAAGAGAGCGAGGAGGAGCCCCTCTCCTCAGTCAGCCCCCAGAGAAGGCGGTGGGCAAGCCCAGGAAATCCCAACGGAAACTAGCCTCGGATTTTTTTTTTTTGTTTTCTTTTGGGTTACACCAGCAATGCTTAGGGGTTTCTCCTGGCTCTGCACTCAGGAATCACTCCTGGCGGTGTTTGGAGGACCATATGGGATACCGAGGGATTGAACCGGGGTGATCTGCATGCAAGGTAAATGCTCTCCCCGTAGTACTATCGCTCCAGCCCCTGAGCATGTTCTTAAGGTGAGTGTTTCCCCTTAAGAAGATGGGAAGGGGGCCAGAGTGATAGTCCAGCAGGTAGGGCGTTTGCCTTGCATGCGGCTGACACAGGTTTGATCTCTGGCATCCCATATGGTCCCCAAGCACAGCCAGGAGTAATTCCTGAGTGCAGAGCCAGGAGTAACCTTTGAGCATCACGGGGTGTAATCCAAAAAAAAAAAAAAAGAAGATGGAAAGGTTCTGACATCAGCAGGCTGAGACAGGCTTGTTTGGTGAACTCCCGGGTCACCCAGAGCAAATGATAAGGAGGCTGGAGTTCACGGAGGTCAACTTTCAAACAAGCAGGAGGAGCAAGTAGAAGCTAGTGAGCTTCCTGTTTCCGGAAGGAAGCAGGCAGAAGTTGAACAACCTGCTCTCCAACACGGGTCTTGGGACTGGGAGAGAGCAGGCAGGGAGGCCCGAAGGGCAGAGAGGCTGGAAGAAAGGGTGAGAAGAGGGGGCCACCTGGGGAGGCAGTACGAGGGGCCTGTTCAATCCTTGGCACCTCAGAGGCCCCCCAAATCACCGGGTGTAGCCCCAGAGCCCCCAAGCACTGCCGGGGGGGCAGCACAGCAGGACTCAATCACAGCACGTTGCCGTGTCAACCATCCGGCAGGACGTGCTGAAAATTGCCGGTGGGCCACTGGGGGCCGAAGCCAGGCTTGGGAGGCCAGGAAAGAAGACAGTTTGGGGTTTCACTGCTTCAGGGCTCCTTAGCCGCAGAAGGCAGGGTGCTTAAATGCAAACTACTCCATCGGCACAGAGCCTTTTCCATGCTGCTCTGCTCGCCTTTGAGAGGGTGGATGCTGGTGCTGGTGAGCCCCCAGGACCTGTCCTGGCTCTGGCACGGGGCAGCACTGCCCAGAACTCCGTACCTATTTGCTGGCATAAACATATTTGGCTGACAATGAGTATTTATCCCCTGCATGTCTCTCAATGGTAATTTTGTGCATGCTAGGACCATTTGGCATCTTTGTATGTGTATGTACTGAGTGTTTTTATTTTGTCATTACATGCTAATTTTTTTCCTTGAGTTGATATCTGCCTGACATTCTCTGTAACAGCAAAGCAGCCAAAATATCCTAAATAGCCCACAAAGGGGTGTTTTGTGAAACCACACTTAGCTAAACAATGAAATAGAAGTTGCCAGAGAATATTAAGAAGCAATTTCAGTGTGTTAGTGCAAACAGCAGGTTGCAAAGTAGACTATGGAGATTCCATTTAATATCAGCTTTTACGGATACGTAAGGAAGGACCTAAGACAGTGGCTCTTATTTTGGGGTGTCAGGAACTTCTGAGAATGAGGGAGGGATTCAAACCCGAACAGAAACTTTTTGTTGGTTTTTGGGCCATTCCAGGGGAGCTCTAGGTTGCTCCCAGCTCAATGTTTGGGGGTTACACCCTGGGGAGCTGGGGCCCTGCAGTGCTGGAGACCCGACCTCCTACACGCGAAGGGCCTCTCCAGCCCTTTGAATCACTTCCTGGCTGCCACCAACGCCTTTGGGCTGTGCTTGCCTTCCCCCACTCCTCTTCTAAGCAGTTATTACTTTTTTTAATTTAATTTTTTTGCTTTTTGGGTCGCACCCGGCGCGCTCAGGGGTTACTCCTGGCTCTGCACTCAGGAATTACTCCTGGCGGTGCTCAGGGGACCATATGGGATGCTGAGGATCGAACCCAGGCGGCATGGGCCGGCCACGTGCAAGGCAAACGCCCTACCCGCTGGGCTATCGCTCCAGCCCCTAAGCAGTTATTACTTTTGAGTAAGAAAAAGTAGCAGGAACTAGATTGCTTTAAACTCAATTTATAAGTGTCTAATCCATTTTGGTCAGCTTTATCTAATTGGCAGAAGTTTGAGTTGAGAAAATTGTCAATTGAAAAGCAGAGTGAATGTTTCTCCCGTTTCTCCCTGCAGTTGGCGAGGAGGAGATGGAGTGAGTGTCCATGAGGGGAAGTGACCGGTCAAGTATCTCCCCTTCCCGGCCCACTGGGAGTCAGTGGTGTGTGTGTGTGTGTGTGTGTGTGTGTGGTGTGTGCGCTCATGTGTCACTTTGGACATACTGACTGGGGGGATTCCACGCAGCCACCATATCCTGGCGCTGCCGGAACCCCCGCGGGCACAGAACTGCTGAAGCCGCCCAGTCCCTGGCCTTGGCCAGTTCCCATCAGGACAGTGGTGTTTGGGCAATTCTGCCCCGCGGTTGACAGGGGAGGGAGCAAGCGAATGGCATTTGTGCCCCATGGGCCACTCCTGTGGCACACCTAGGGCCAGACCCACAAGCCCTCTGGGGCACTTTACCTAAATCTGGACCTTTTCTGGTCCACGGAAAGGAGCAGGCGCTTCTCCAGGAGTCTCTGCCGTGCTGGCCAGGGCTGGCCACCGGCTCCACTAGGAATCATTTGAAAGCTCCCAGCGGAGAATCTGGAGCAGCTGAGGGCTGCCTCTGAGCCTCTGCCAGGCCTGCAGGGCTCCCAGCTCAGAGCTCCCTGCACAGCTGCACAGCAGGGGACAGGCTGAGTGAAGGGAATCTCCAATCACCCCAGGGCGAACTTCAGAAGATGCTATGTGGGGCTGGGTGCTGGCTGGCTGCATGCGGAGCAAGTGCCTTACCTCCTGTAGTCTCTCTGAACCACCCCCAAGAGCTTTGTACATTCCAACATTCCCGAGTAGTGAGCCATGATCTCAGAAAGCAGCAGACTATAATGCTTACGTCAAATGAAGTTTTGCACTTTTGGAGGTCAGAAGCAAAGGCTAAGGATACTTGCCTGAGGTCCAATTCCTGGCATCCCATATGGTCCCCAAACCCACAAAGGTGATTCCTGAGCGCAGAACCAGGAGTTACCCATGAGGACTTCCAGGTAGGGCCCAAAAAGCCAAAATAGGTTATAAAGTTTTATACTTCCTCTTTTGCATTCAATAGGTAGAAATAAAATAAAATGAACATTTACCAAAGCTGTACTTAGTGTCCACTGAAAATCCTCCCGAGAACTGTTAAACTCTGACAATCCGTGACTTATAGTCACATCCTTGTCCTTTGGTTTTTTGGGAGGGGGTAAGAGGGGTAGCAGGGGATTGGGCCATAACAGCATATACTCAGCCTTAATCCTGCCTCTGGTTCAGGGATCACTCCTGGTGGTGCCGGGACCTACGTGGTGTTGGGGATTGAGCAGGGTTGGACGTTAAGTGCCCTACCCACGATCTCTCTGGCTCTGGAAGTGAGCTTAACTGAAGCAGCATTTTCATATGGAAGCTTTATTTATTTATATTTTTGGGTCACACCCGACGATGTTCAGGGTTACTCCTGGCTCTGCACTCAAGAATTACTCCTGGCGGTGCTCCGGGGACCATATGGGATGCTGGGATGGAACCCGGGTCAGCCATGCAAGGCAAATGCCCTACCTGCTGGAATATCACTCCAGCCTCTCAAATGGAAGCTTTAACATATGTATTTGGGGGCCAGAGCGATAGCACAGTGCGTAAGGGCGTTGCCTTGCACATGGCTGACCCGGGTTCGATCCCCGGAATCCCATATGGTCCCCTGAGCACCGCCAAGAGTAATTCCTTAGTGCAGAGCCAGGAGTAGCCCCCTGAGCATCGCTGTGTGGCCCAAAAAAGGCAAAACAAAACAAAAAACAAGTATTTGGTCTTGATGCAGTTTCACCTGCCAACTTGTAAGGTGGAAAAAATGTACGTTTCCCTCTCAGCATGTCTGGACTACTGAAAGATGGACAGCCTCGTCTGAACAGGCTTTTGAGGCACTTGAAACCTCAAGTCTCTTACTAGTACAGTGTGACAAAGGAGAAGGGAGAACAGGACAAGTGGCTGAGATGTCTAAGGTCATCACCCTCCATCACAAGAATGTTAAGAGGCCACACGAGTCCCATCTAGGGCAGCAGACTTCATTGGGTCTGAAGCTGGAACTCCTTAATTACCAGCCTTTCATCCCATCAGCTACCAAGGGAAAAGCAAAGAGAATGGTAGATGCTTTACCCAGGGGGCACCACCAGCATCATGTTTAATAATTAACGCGGACCTGTAAATGCCGTGTCCAGACCAGGCCTGTAGCTAAGGTGGACCAACCCGGTCACTCACTCTCTGCAGCCTGTCCAGTTAAAGGACTCTGCATAAAGCCCTGCGGGTGGGGATGGGAGTTGGTATTGAATCGGGTCCAACCCACTTTTTGTTTTGGCTTTGAGGCCGCCCCCGCAGTGCTCAGGGCTTACCCCTGGCCATGCTCATGGGAAGCGAAGTTGGGAAACGAAGTCGCTTCTTTCCTGTGCAAGGCAAGAAAGACACTCCGCCCCCGATACTCTTCCCTCGGACCCAAGCAGATGCAACTGAGCAAAGCATCTCTCTCAAAAGCTGTTTGCAGGGGCCGGAGTGATAGCCCAGGGGGTAGGGCGTTTGCGCTGGCCCGGTTTGATCCCGGCATCCCATATGGTCCCCTGAGCACCGCCAGGAGTGATTCCTGAGTGCAGAGCCAGGAGGAGCCCCTGAGCATTGCAGGGTGTGACCCAAAAAGAAAAAAAAAAAAAAAAAAGCTGTTGCAAAAGGCAGACGTGGAGCTGGGGGTCGAGCAGAGCTGGTCCTGCTGGCGCAAATGCAGACATCCCGGAGCTAAGCCGCCTACATCTTCTTTTTTCCTTCTTCCTCAAAATCTGACTCGATACGCATTTCTCCACGCAGAGTGGTCCGGAGCCTCAGCAGATTCTCGACTCCATGCCCGAAACACAGTGAGATGCGACGACGGGGGCCAGCGTCCAGGGGGAGCCGGTGACACCGCGGCCAGGAGAGTCAAAGAACAAGGACATCCAAACCGGAGTGTTGTCGACTCCACTTCCAAACTCACATGCCTGACCCAGGCCGTGCCCAAAGCTCCCGGCGTCTCTTGCGGGTCCAGGGGGATCCCCGGGACCAGGGGGCTGGGAGCGCCCAGCTCTGAGTTGAGCATCCGCCGCCGCCAAGACGGCTCATCCCGGTTCTCCTGCGTCTCTTGGAGAACTCCAGGTGAAGGATCGAGCTCACGGAGATCCCGGGAAGCGGAGGCAGCGAGGAGATCACGCACAACTCACCTGACAGCGAGGAGGAAGCGGACACGCCCCACCGCGCTTCCCCAGCGCACCCAGAGCGGAGCCAGCAGGCGCGCGAGGAGAAAAACAGGAAATGACGTAGGCGCACGTGCTTTCGAGAAGGGCGGGCGAGCGGAGGAGCGGAGGCGCGGCCCCGCGGGCGCCTGCGCAGACGCCGCCGGCCGGGCTGCCGGAGTCACCGGGGTGGGAGGAGCCTGCGGGTGGGCGGGGCGCGCGCGCGTGACGCAGGCGCAGTGCTTCTCTGGAGGCGCGGGCCGCCCCCGGCGCGGTTTGGATCCGGGTCAGCCGGGCGCCGCGGTCGCGGAGAGTCGATCCGAACTGCCGGGACTGGATCACCAGAGCGCCCCCGCTGCGTGGAGGTGAGTGTCCTGCCGCGACGGGGAGGAGCCGCGGCCCCGCGTCTCGGCCTTCCGGCGGGACCCGACGCCGACGGTTTCCCCCCCGCGTCCGGGCGAGCCTGGCCGCGGCGTCCCGGGCCGCTCGCTGGCTGTTTGGGCCGGGCCGCGCCTGGGCCTCTGGTTCTCGGGCCGCTGCGGCCTGGCCCGGCCCAGCCCGGCGCCCGCTCGGCTTCCCGCCTTCCTGTGCCTCCCCGCCGGCCGCCGCTTCCCCTTTCAGGCGCGCTCCGGGCGCCCTTTGCCCCTTCCCGCCCTTTCCCGGGCGCGGCGCTGCCCCCGCGCGGGCCGGGGGAGCTGCCCCCAGGGCCAGCGCGGACGGGCACCGACGGGTCCTTTCCCGGGCTCTGGGTCTCCCGGAGCGCCCCTCGGCCCGCCCCCGACGGCGGGGAGGGCCGGAGTGACCGGGCTCGGCCTCTGCTGCCCCGCGGAGTGGACAGTGCAGGGAGGGGTGTGACCGCTTGCCGGCCGGCCGGGGGGCCGCGGCTCTCGGAGCCCCCCCGAGCCTGGACATTGTGATGCGGCGCCTACGAGCGGCTCCTCGCTGGAGCGTTCTCGGGGTCCCGGGGCCGGGCACCTTGGGGGCGGGGGTCGAGGTTTTTAAGGGGCTTCTTGGTTAAGGCGCTTGGGAAACGCGAGGTCCCGGTTACAGCCGCCGGAGTTTAAAAATGTGCCGGTCGCAGCGGCCGCCTTGGGGCCGGGAGGGAGTGTCGACTCCCGGCGCTCGGCAGCCTGGTAAATCGCGGCCAATAGCTCCGTTTGTTTCGTTGTTTTAAAAATTAAATTTGTGGCTGTGGTTTTGCTGCCAAACCTGGCAGTGTTCGGGGTAAAGTTTCCCTTGGCTCTGCACTCAGCAGTTACTCCTGGCGGTGTTCAGGGGACCGTTGGGGACGGCCCGGGATGGACCGTGCGTCCACCGTGTGCAAGACCGAAGCCCTGTGCGCTGTTTTATTCATGATCTCCCATCCCTGAGAGCACATTTTCCAAAAGCTGGAAGATCTCAATGAGACCATTATCCCTGCTGTCCCGTTGACAGGGAGAGCTAGAGTTTTTCCTTTTTTTTTTTTAAGTTTGGTGGATGAAGTTAGAAATTGCCCCTTTTTGAAAAGTTTGGGGAAATCCGAGGCAAGGTTTGATTGTCTTTTGTGGTTGGTTCTAAAACAACTCACAGTAAGGGACCTAGACACGTTTGATCTCTCTGTGGGGCTGGTTGAGTTTTAAGAAGTCCACAGAGTGAATAAGGCAAGCCGCGACCCCCCAAGTGTCTGAAGGGGGGGGGCTCTGTGCTCAGCACCTCTGGGACCAGCGGCACCATTAGCCTTTTGTAAATACAAACATGTTCTGATTTGACCTTTTGTAAATACAAACAGGTTCTGATTCGTTTCTGCTTCAGACTCACCTTTGCCCCAGGTTAGGAGAACCAGAGTGACTAAAATGATGGATGTCTGAACACGGATTCCAGATTTCATCTCTGAACTTCTAGTCTGTCGCCAGATTTTATTTTGGTCATTATTTCTGCCACACTATTAGCCATGGATGATTGAAAGTCACTTTCTTAGGGGCCCTAAGGTAACCCGAGAAGCAGCCCCGTGTTGGGTGGGAAGGAGATTCCAGTTCTTGGCGGAATGAGGTGTTCCTGTCTGTCCCAGCATCCGTTCCCTACGCCCTGTGCGCTGATTTCCAGAGAGGTTTGCGCCATTTGTATAGTGGTTTGGCACCAGGACGGCCGGTGGTCTCGGCACTTGGCTGCAATTAAGGGAGGGAAGATAATGAAGCCCCTTAGTCCCCGGCAGGAAGGATTGTGTACAGGCCAAGATGGCGCCCCGTTAGCTATAGTGGGGCCCAGCTCTGTTGGTGCCTTGGATCTGGGCTCACCCCTGTCCACCAGGGAGAGTTGGACTCAAGTCCAGGTGAATCAGACACTGGTCAAGTATGGAATTGTTGATGTATCATGTTTGTGTGCTGAATCTAAGTAAAATCTGTGAGGAGACTGTTTACATTGCTTGTTTTAAGAAGTGAATCTCCAAATTCTTTGGAGACTTTAAGGTTCCCCAAAAGAAATCTCCCCAGAACACATGGTGGAGTGGGCTTCACTGCCCATGTCCAGCCACTGGGCATGCACAGCTACGTTAGAGCGGTCATTGTGACCCACGCCTGTTGGTCTCACAATAACCCCCTGAGATGCGGGCAGATAGAGGCACTTCTCCCTAGAGAGTGCCATGGGGGTTGGGGTAGGGGGTTAGGATGGGGGATGGGTGGGGGGGCAGCAAGTTAGAAATAAATGAAGTGAGTCCTTTGTGTCAGAATAGTCTTGTTCTTTTGTTTCACCTTTTTATCCTGATTTCCTCTGATATGTTCATTGATACTGGTGTTTTTATTTATTTATTTTTTGCTTTTTTGGGTCACACCGGCGATGCTCAGGGGGCTACTCCTGGCTCTGCACTCAGGAATTACTCCTGGCGGTGCTCAGGGGACCATATGGGATGCCGGAAATCGAACCCGGGCCAGCACAAGCCGGCCACGTGCAAGGCAAACAAACGCCCGACCGCTGGGCTATCGCCCGCCCCCTGATACTGGTGTTTTTAAATTCAGGAGTTGGTAGCGGATTTTTTTTTTAACCCTGAGTGAAAAAGTAGTTGAGAAAGTTGATGAAGAACCGTTAATGATGGGCCTGCTTTGCTGTTTCATTTTTGATTTTGTTTTGTTGGTCCCCTTTTCTCCTTTCTCCCATTTCTTTTTAAAATACAAAAGGTCTGGGGCTGGAGCGATAGCACAGCTGGTTGGGCATTTCCTTTGTATGCGCTGACCCGGGTTCGATCCCTGAGCACTGCCAGGAGTATTTCCTGAGTGCAGAGACAGGAGAAACCCCGAGCACTGCTGGGTGTGACCCAAAAAGCCTCCCCCAAAAAAAATTTCTGGTGAAAGAAATGGAGAAATGATATGTGTTTTTCTGTATTTCCTGGGCTTTTTTTAAAAACTAATTTGATAGCAAGTATAGTTCATTTCTTTCCAAGTTTATTTTCTTACTGAGAATTATAGTATTCAAATCTTGAAAAATAAACAGTTCAAATATCAGTCCTTATGGTAAAGTGTGGAATCATCAGCTATTGAAACATTTTTGTAATGCTATTCTCTATGTTGAGTATTTATGCTTGAATTGTTCAAGGTAGACCAGATGCTCGGGAGCTTTTTAAAGTGATTGGGTGAGCTCCACCCTTGCTGATAGAAAGGTTTTTAATTTTTCTAGACCTCTGCAGGGAGTGAGCCCGCTTCTCCTTAAAGTAATCCTAAAGCAGGTTTGGAGCTTTAACCAAAGGTTTATTACTCTTGAACTTACCTGTTTGCACTTTCTTCGTTTTATCTTTCAGTATTGACGGAACATCTGTAGTCTGTAAACACTTTCACAATGAAATCCGAAGCCAAGGATGGAGAGGAGGAGAGTCTTCAAACTGCTTTCAAGAAATTAAGAGTGGATGCATCAGGGTAATAATGTATACCATCTGGGAATTGTTTATTAGATTTAAATATCCTTTACTGTTAGACGGCTTTCTCTCCTAGAATTTAATCTCAGCCGATGTAAGTGCTCATAGTGGAGCATTTTAGCAAATTCTACTGGCCATTGTTTTGCTTACTAAATAAATGATGCTGCTGTGAAATTTTGAAAGATAGCAAACATTCGTATTCCAGGGTTGGGCATTTTCCTCTCCTTTAACTTTGGCGGGGCTTCTCTCCCCGCCCCCTTTAATCAGATGTTCAAGCAGCGTCCCAGCAGAGACTCTCCGCCTGTCTTTAGGGGAATCGGTGATTCAGTGGAGATCCATAGACATTGTCGATTTCATGGGTTCTGATTGCTGAGCCTGTCACTATGGAAACTCCGTTCATTAGGGCTCTGTCACTGAGATCAATAATCTCGGACCCGTCGGTCACTCTAATGAGAGCACCTGCAGCCCAGCCTCTCCTCGTGCTCCTGTTTCATCTGAGAGTGCCCAGCACAAGGTGCTTCTTACTCCCTGCCCTTTGCCCTAGGCCAGAAGCGGCTCAGTTTCTTTGCAGATATAAGAGCATTTGTTTTTGGTTTTGGGGCCACAGCTGGTGGTCCTTGGGGGGTTCGCGCTGGCCCTGCTCAGGGTCCATGCAGTGTTGGGAATCGAGCCTGGGTCTCCTACGTGCAAAGCATGTGCATTAGTCCATAGGCCCAAAGATATTTATTTTTTATTTTATTTGTTTGTTTTGAGCCACGCCTGGTGGTGCTCAGGGGTCTTCATGATTCTTAGGATAGGGCCGACTGGGTTGGCCTCCTGCAAGTTGGGCGTCCTCTGCTGTATTGCCTTTGCCTGAGAATATTTATTTCCACAAACGGAAAAGAAACTGTTTGTTGACAGTAGAATGCCTCACTAGTAATGATAATTTAGTTCAGATTCATTCTTAGGACACTGGGTTATTGCACCGTAAGGCCCACTGCCAGTTTAGGAGCTAGATAAACTGTATTCCAGATTACGTAGGAGCCACGTCTAACTTTCACATTGGTTAAAAGTGGTAAGGAGGGCCGCAGCGATAGCCCAGCGGGTAGGGCATTTGCCTTTCACGCGGCCGGCCAGTGCTGGCCCAGGTTCCATCCCCGACATCCCATATGGTCCCCGAGCACCGCCAGGGAGTAATTCCTGAGTGCAGAGCCAGGAGTAGCCCCTGAGCATCGCTGGGTGTGACCCAAAAAGCAAAAAAAAAGGGGGGCTAAGGAAAGAAGGTAGGTCCATAGTTTCATGGTTTTTGGGGGCCACGCCTGGTGTGCTGGGGCCTGCTCAAGCTTACGCTTTGAGGGCTGCTTCTGGTGATGCTCAGGGCTTGACCCTGGGCCTCCAGCATGTCAGTTGTGCCTTTCATTTTTTAATGATTTTTGCTTTTGAGTCAGAATTTGAACTGGACCATTTATTTGTAGAAGCTGTGCTCCTAACTATTCTTTGTTTGAGACCTTAAAGACAACCTGAAGAAAGGCATACATTCCTAGCAGACAGTAACAATAAAATAGCTTCTAATTATTTTAGCTGTCTGCTTAATCACTAGTACTGTTTTTGCCTACTAAATAAGATTAATACCAATAGGTTTATTCGTCAAGTAGTAATTAAAGGTGCTCACGTTTGTCTCCATGGTACTTGAGATAAGTAGCTTTCTTCTCCCAATGGTTTTTCCAGTATAGCACTCTGATCCACTGGGGCTTCTAATGCAATTCTCTTGTCATTAAAATTGTACTTTATAAGACATTTGGGAAATGGAAGGCAAGCCAAGAAACCATTCCAGATTGTGGTCGGTGTTCCTTTGTGATTTCTGTTACAGAAGTAATTCTTAAAAATTAGAAAGACATGCACACATCAATATAAGTCCTCTAGTGGACATTTCCTTATGAATAATTCATGATTTACAGACTTCTGTGTTGGTGTTTGAAGCTGGAACATAAGACTAAGCTATTTCGGGGCAGGGTGTCAAGCGGTAGTTGTTGGCACTGACCCGAGTCCCTCGCTTTCCTGAGCATCACCTGGTGTCGGAGCGCGGTCACGCTCCCAGGCCACGGAGCCCGGGTCCACCTGCTGGGCCAGATAACGCCAGGCGCGGCGTGGGCCCTGATCACTGCTCCTGTAAGAAAAGTGATTTCGGTAGCTCTAAAAACTAGTTGGAATATTTTTTAGAATTTTCAAAATATCTCCAATATACAGTCAGATATATTTGTGGCCTGTGCTTGGTGAAATTCTGGAAGAAAAGGGTTGCGGGGAGCATTTGAGAAAGTCTACGGAATCAGACTAGAATGGGTGAGTCACCGGCATGACTCAGCAGCAAACACAGTGGCGTGTGTTTCTGGTTACTTCATAGTGTCGCTGACTTACAAATGGGACATCTGAGATACTGACTCATAAACCAACCAAGCCTTGCCAGGAATTTAGTGTGATCCTGTTGGACAGGTTTGGTTCCTAATGGTATTTGTCTTACTAGGATAGATCCTAATTGTATTTGTTTTGCTGACAGTAAAGTAATACACGACGATAGGAAACTTTACAAAGTTCCGACCACGTACTCTAAATACCATTCAGGTTTTTCACCTCCACTTGTAGCCCCATGCCTGTTTTTCCACGTAGTCGAGGTCCTGATTGTCTATAGCTGAGTGGTCATGGTATTTTTTATTATAAGCATTCTCTCAGATCCTTAAAAATTCTTCCTCGGCTGGGGGCCGAGCAATAGCCCAGCGGGTAGGGCGTTTGCCTTTGCACACGGCCGGCCTGTGCCAGCCCGGGTTCCATCCCCCGGCATCCCATATGGTCCCCGAGCACCGCCAGGAGTGATTCCTGAGTGCAGAGCCAGGAGAAACCCCTGAGCATCGCTGGGTGTGACCCAAAAAGCAAAAAAAAAAAAAAAAAAAAAAATCTTCCTCGGCGCTTGGGCTGAGCATATGCTCTGTATACAGCAGAGTAGGGTCTAATCCCAAGCACCCTGTGGTCCCTGAGCTGAGCGCACAGGGAGTGAGCCCTCAGGGTAGAACCAGGAGTAGTCTCTGAGCACTCCCGGGATGTGGCTCCCGAAAGTGCTTTGTATTTAACTGTTGTAATAAGCCCCTAATAGTCTATTTTATAGAAACACATGCTTTTTATAATAACAGTATTTTTTTTATTAGACATTAAGGTTATTCCCAGTTAAAAGGTAGCTTTTATTTAAGATAAAAAAATAATATATTTTTTTTAAATTTTAAATTTTATTTATTTTATTATTCCCCCAATATTATTACACCATTTTAGACATACAATTGAAAGATGCTCATGTAGAGTTTTGGTTCCACAGTGTTCCAACACCCATCCCTCCACCCAAACCCATCTCGCATCACCAGTGTCCCCACCTCCCTCCCCCTCCCACACCTCAACTACTTGGCGGGTTCTGTATGTCATTTCTCTCCTCTTTATCTCTCCCTCCCGCCAAACTTTCCTGCTCTTCGTGGAATGCAGTGCATTAAAAGACATTACTGTTTCCACTATTTTATTTTATTTTATTTATTTATTTATTTATTTTTTTTTGCTTTTTGGGTCACACCCGGCGATGCTCAGGGGTTACTCCTGGCTATGCACTCAGGAATTACTCCTGGCGTTGCTCAGGGGACCATATGGGATGCCGGGATCGAACCCGGGCCGGCATGGGCCGGCCGCGTGCAAAGGCAAGCGCCCTACCTGCTGGGCTATCGCTCCGGCCCCTGTTTCCACTATTTTAATGGACCACGTGGCGCATAGCGGCGCGCGACCTGGGCTCAAACTGGTTTTGCTCTGTTAATCTGGTCGTGAGGCAGTTTCCCAGCTTCCGGACAGTGAAAATGGTGGCTAGTGTGATGGGCGAAGTCTCATCTGGCTGCTTCCGGGACCCCCAGAGGTGATGGGCCCACTCCCAAAACCCATCTGCCCTCCTGGGGGCCCCATAGTCAGCTGGGCCCGGGCGAGCCGAGCTCCAGCCTCCCCAGCCGCTTGTAAAATAAAAATATTTTAAGTGATATTTCAGTGAATCTCTTACTTTAGTAGTTTACTTCATTTAAAATGTTTTCAACACTGTCAGCGTGTATCATAGGAGGGTGTGTGTGTATACACTGAAAAGATCTTGAATGATTTAATGTGAATGCTGGTAAAATTTTTTTAATATATTTTATTATACCACAATGAGATAAACAATTACCAAAATGTTCATGTTTGGGTTTCGGTCATAACAGTGTTCCAGCACCCATCCCTCTACCAGTGTATCCTCTAAATTTTTTAAAGCCATCTTTTGGTGGGAACTTGTATATATTTTAAACTAAAGATTTAATTTGGTTAGTTCAGGGTTATTGTAAAAATTAATATTTTTCTAAAGGCTGTATTCTTGAAGGTGCATACATTTTCAGGTTAGGTTGAGTTTCATGAAGCTTTGCTTCTGAACCGTTGTTCACATAAACGAGTGGTCAGCTAATGAAAGCATATTTGGACGTAAGGCCTGATCTGCACTAGATAAACAGCCTTAAAGTCTATTTATATCCTGTTGCTGGTTATATTTAAGAATCATTCTGTGCCGTAATGATTTTGTGACGGTCGACTTTTAGGGAGCCTCTGATGTTGGCTTTGAAGTAAATTTTGCAGTAAAAACTAAAGTCCCTTTAAAGAAACCCACCTAGAGAGGAAAGGCAGTATTGGCATCGGCTGTGTTTCCGTTGGTGAGGGCAGGCAGACCTCTCTTTGCAGTGTTCGTTGCAGTGAGCTCTGTTCTCGTCTTCAGGTCCGTAGCAGCTTTGTCTGTCGGAGAAGGCGCAGGTGGCCGAGGACCGGGCAGAACAGTAGCCGACGACTACCAAGCCCAAGCCCACGTGTGCGTCTAAGGAGAGTTGGCACGGGTAAGCACTGCTCGTCGGACGACTGTCGTCCCCGGGGCTAGGAGGTGACGGGCGTTTCCTCCATGAGCATCTCAGTAGAGCGTGGTTGGTAATACAGAGCCCAAGGCCCAGTGATCACAGGAGACACGTTCTTGCTCCTCTCATGTGTTCGGACATGCAGTGGGTATGGCTGTTTCCAAATCACTGTTTTAGGAACTGTTCTGTGTGAGGCGAGTGGGTCTTTAATCATTCTCGGGGTCTCTGTCCATTAAGTTAGGGCCTTAAAATCTCTTTCCAAGTAATTGTTTTGTTAGCTTGATCTGTTCATTATTGAGAGTATGTAGAAATATTTTTCCCTCATGGAAAAATATTTGCGGGCCTGAGCAATAGCCCAGCGGGTAGGGGCGCCTTGCACGCGGCCGGCCCATGCCGGCCTGGGTTCGATCCCGGCATCCCATATAGGTCCCCGGAGCACCGCCAGGAGTAATTCCTGAGTGCAGAGCCAGGAGTAACCCCTGAGCATCGCCGGGTGTGACGCAAAAAGCAAAAAAAAAAAAAAAAATTGCCTTTTTACCCGTAAGTCCTAATTTTTGCCTTATTTTGGGGTTATTCACATTGCTTAGATTTGTCCCAGTTTTGAATGTTTTCGTTGCTTGTTCATTAGAATGTAGTATCTGACATACTTGGCTATCTGAAATACTTGGCCCTTTGTAAGGGCGTTTGTCTTAAGGTTTGTTTTGTCTAGAATTAATAGAAACTAACACTTGTCTTTTTAGTTAGTATTTGTTATCTGTTTTGTGTTGGGGCCACGCCTGGTGGTGCTCAGGAATCGCTCCTGTGGTGCCTAGGAGGTGACACAGTTGGCCTGTGGTGCCTAGGAGGTGACACACGGTTGGCCTGTGGTGCCTAGGAGGTGACACACAGTTGGCCTGTGGTGCTTAGGAGGTGACACACAGTTGGTCCTGTGGTGCCTAGGAGGTGACACACGGTTGGCCTGTGGAGCCGAGGAGGTGACACACAGTTGGCCTGAAGTGCTTAGGAGGTGACACACAGTTGGCCCTGTGGTGCTTAGGAGGTGATACACAGTAGGCCAGTAGTGCTTAGAGGTGACACACATTTGGCCTGTGGTGCTTAGGAGGTGACACACAGTTGGCCTGTGGTGCTTAGGAGGTGACACACAGTTGGCCTGTGGTGCTTAGGAGGTGACACACGGTAGGCCTGTGGTGCTTAGGAGGTGACACACAGTTGGCCTGTGGTGCTTAGGAGGTGATACACAGTTGGCCTGTGGTGCTTAGGAGGTGACACACAGTTGGCCTGTGGTGCTTAGGAGGTGATACACAGTTGGCCTATGGTGCTTAGGAGTTGACACACAGTTGGCCTGTGGTGCTTAGGGTGATACACAGTTGGCCTGTGGTGCTTAGGAGGTGACACACAGTAGGCCTGTGCTGTTAGGAGGTGACAAGTTGGTGCTGTGGTGCTTAGGAGGTGACACACGGTTGGCCTGTGGTGCTTAGGAGGTGATACACAGTTGGCCTGTGGTGCTTTGGAGGTGACACACAGTTGGTCCTGTGGTGCTTAGGAGGTGACACACAGTTGACCTGTGGTGCTTAGGAGGTGATACACTGTTGGGCCTGTGGTGCCTAGGAGGTGATACACAGTTGGCCCTGTGGTGCTTAGGAGGTGACACACAGTTGGCCTGTGGTGCCTAGGAGGTGACACACAGTTGGCCTGTGGTGCCTAGGAAGTGAGACACAGTTGGCCTATGGTGCCTAGGAGGTGATACACAGTTGGCCTGTGGTGCCTAGGAGGTGATACACAGTTGGTCCTGTGGTGCTTAGTAGGTGATACACAGTTGGCCTGTGGTGTAGGAGGTGATACAAGTTGACCTGTGGTGCCTAGGAGGTGACACACAGTTGGCCTATGGTGCCTAGGAGGGTGATACACAGTTGGCCCTGGGTGCTTAGGAGGTGATACACAATTGGTCCTGTGGTGCCTAGGAGGTGACAAACAGTTGGTCCTGTGGTGCCTAGGAGGTGACACACAGTTGGCCTGTGGTGCCTAGGAGGTGACACACAGTTGACCTGTGGTGCCTAGGAGGTGATACACAGTTGGTCCTGTGGTGCCTCGAGGTGATACACAGTTGGCCTGTGGTGCCTAGGAGGTGATACACAGTTGACCTGTGGTGCCTAGGAGGTGACACACAGTTGGCCCTATGGTGCCTAGGAGGTGATACACAGTTGGCCCTGTGGTGCTTAGGAGGTGATACCCAGTTGGCCTGTGGTGCTTAGGAGGTGACACACAGTTGGCCTGTGGTGCTTAGGAGGTGATACACAGTTCGCCTGTGGTGCTTAGGAGGTGACACACAGTTGGCCTGTGGTGCTTAGGAGGTGATACACAGTTGGCCTGTGGTGCTTAGGAGGTGACACACAGTTGGTCCAGTGGTGCTTAGGAGGTGACACACAGTTGGCCTGTGCTGCTTAGGAGGTGACACACGGTTGGACTGTGGTGCTTAGGAGGTGATACACAGTTGGCCTTTGGTGCTTAGGAGGTGACACACAGTTGGTCCTGTGGTCCTTAGGAGGTGACACACAGTTGGTCCTGTGGTGCTTAGGAGGTGATACACAGTTGGCCCTGTGGTGCCTAGGAGGTGACACACAGTTGGCCTGTGGTGCCAAGGAGGTGACACACAGTTGGCCTGTGGTGCCTAGGAAGTGACACACAGTTGGCCTGTGGTGACTAGGAGGTGATACACAGTTGGCCCTGTGGTGCTTAGGAGGTGATACACAGTTGGTCCTGTGGTGCCTAGGAGGTGACACACAGTTGGTCCTGTGGTGCTTAGGAGGTGACACACAGTTGGCCTGTGCTGCTTAGGAGGTGACACACAGTTGGTCCTGTGGTGCTTAGGAGGTGACACATGGTTGGCCTGTGGTGCTTAGGAGGTGATACACAGTTGGCCTGTGGTGCTTAGGTGATACACAGTTGGCCTGTGGTGCTTAGGAGGTGACACACAGTTGGCCTGTGGTGCTTAGGTGATACACAGTTGGTCTGTGTGCTTAGGAGGTGACACAAGTCGGTCCTGTGTTGCCTAGGAGGTGATACACAGTTGGCCTGTGGTACTTAGGAGGTGACACAATTTGGCCTGTGGTGCTTAGGAGATGACACACGGTTGGCCTGTGGTGCTTTGGAGGTGACACACATTTGGCCTGTGGTGCTTAGGAGGTGACACACGGTTGGCCTGTGGTGCTTAGGAGGTGACACACAATTGGCCTGTGGTGCTTAGGAGGTGACACACGGTAGGCCTGTGGTGCTTAGGAGGTGACACACAGTTGGCCTGTGGTGCTTAGGAGGTGATACACAGTTGGCCTGTGGTGCTTAGGAGGTGACACACAGTTGGCCTGTGGTGCTTAGGAGGTGATACACAGTTGGCCTATGGTGCTTAGAGTTGACACACAGTTGGCCTGTGGTGCTTAGGTGATGCACATTTGGCCTGTGGTGCTTAGGAGGTGACACACAGTTGGTCCTGTGGTGCTTAGGAGGTGACACATGGTTGGCCTGTGGTGCTTAGGAGGTGATACACACTTGGCCTGTGGTGCTTAGGAGGTGACACACAGTTGGTCCTGTGGTGCTTAGGAGGTGACACACAGTTGACCTGTGGTGCTTAGGAGGTGATACACAGTTGGCCCTGTGGTGCCTAGGAGGTGATACACAGTTGGCCCTGTGGTGCTTAGGAGGTGACACACAGTTGGCCTGTGGTGCCTAGGAGGTGACACACAGTTTGCCTGTGGTGCCTACAAAGTGACACACAGTTGGCCTTATGGTGCCTAGGAGGTGATACACAGTTGGCCTGTGGTGCCCAGGAGGTGATACACAGTTGACCTGTGGTGCCTAGGATGTGATACACAGTTGGTCCTGTGGTGCTTAGGAGGTGATACACAGTTGGCCTGTGGTGTAGGAGGTGATACACAGTTGGCCTGTGGTGCCTAGGAGGTGACACACAGTTGGCCCTATGGTGCCTAGGAGGTGATACACAGTTGGCCCTGTGGTGCTTAGGAGGTGATACACAGTTGGTCCTGTGGTGCCTAGGAGGTGACACACAGTTGGTCCTGTGGTGCCTAGGAGGTGACACACAGTTGGCCTGTGGTGCCTAGGAGGTTACACACAGTTGGTCCTGTGGTGCTTAGAGGTGATACACAGTTGGCCTGTGGTGTAGGAGGTGATACACAGTTGACCTGTGGTGCCTAGGAGGTGACACACAGTGGCCCTATGGTGCCTGGGAGGTGATACACAGTTGGCCCTGTGGTGCTTAGGAGGTGATACACAGTTGGTCCTGTGGTGCCTAGGAGGTGACACACAGTTGGTCCTGTGGTGCCTAGGAGGTGACACACAGTTGGCCTGTGGTGCCTAGGGAGGTGACACACAGTTGACCTGTGGTGCCTAGGAGGTGATACACAGTTGGTCCTGTGGTGCCTCGGAGGTGATACACAGTTGGCCTGTGGTGCCTAGGAGGTGATATACAGTTGACCTGTGGTACCTAGGAGGTGACACACAGTTGGCCCTATGGTGCCTAGGAGGTGATACACAGTTGGCCCTGTGGTGCTTAGGAGGTGATACCCAGTTGGCCTGTGGTGCTTAGGAGGTGACACACAGTTGGCCTGTGGTGCTTAGGAGGTGATACACGTTCGCCTGTGGTGCTTAGGAGGTGACACACAGTTGGCCTGTGGTGCTTAGGAGGTGATACACAGTTGGCCTGTGGTGCTTAGGAGGTGACACACAGTTGGTCCCTCTGGTGCTTAGGAGGTGACACACAGTTGGCCTGTGCTGCTTAGAGGTGACACACGGTTGGCCTGTGGTGCTTAGGAAGTGATACACAGTTGGCCTTTGGTGCTTAGGAGGTGACACACAGTTGGTCCTGTGGTTCTTAGGAGGTGACACACAGTTGACCTGTGGTGCTTAGGAGGTGATACACAGTTGGCCCTGTGGTGCCTAGGAGGTGACACACAGTTGGCCTGTGGTGCCTAGGAGGTGACACACAGTTGGCCTGTGGTGCCTAGGAAGTGACACACAGTTGGCCTGTGGTGCCTAGGAGGTGATACACAGTTGGCCCTGTGGTGCTTAGGAGGTGATACACAGTTGGTCCTGTGGTGCCTAGGAGGTGACACACAGTTGGTCCTGTGGTGCTTAGGAGGTGACACACAGTTGGCCTGTGCTGCTTAGGAGGTGACACACAGTTGGTCCTGTGGTGCCTAGGAGGTGATACACAGTTGGCCTGTGGTACTTAGGAGGTGACACACATTTGGCCTGTGGTGCTTAGGAGGTGACACACGGTTGGCCTGTGGTGCTTAGGAGGTGACACACAGTTGGCCTGTGGTGCTTAGGTGATACCCAGTTGGCCTGTGGTGCTTAGGAGGTGACACACAGTTGGCCTGTGGTGCTTAGGAGGTGATACACAGTTGGCCTGTGGTGCTTAGGAGGTGACACACAGTTGGCCTGTGGTGCTTAGGAGGTGATACACAGTTGGCCTATGGTGCTTAGGAGTTGACACACAGTTGGCCTGTGGTGCTTAGGTGATACACATTTGGCCTGTGGTGCTTAGGAGGTGACACACAGTTGGTCCTGTGGTGCTTAGGAGGTGACACACGGTTGGCTTGTGGTGCTTAGGAGGTAATACACAGTTGGCCTGTGGTGCTTAGGAGGTGACACAGTTGGTCCTGTGGTGCTTAGGAGGTGACACACAGTTGACCCCTGGTGCTTAGGAGGTGATACACAGTTGGCCCTGTATTGCCTAGGAGGTGATACACAGTTGGCCTGTGGTGCTTAGGAGGTGACACACAGTTGGCCTGTGGTGCCTAGAGGTGACACACAGTTTGCCTGTGGTGCCTAGGAAGTGACACACAGTTGGTCCTATGGTGCCTAGGAGGTGATACACAGTTGGCCCTGTGGTGCTTAGGAGGTGATACACAGTTGGCCTGTAGTGCTTAGGAGTTGACACACAGTTGGCCTGTGGTGCTTAGGAGGTGACACACAGTTGGCCTGTAGTGCTTAGGAGTTGACACACAGTTGGCCTGTGGTGCTTAGGAGGTGATACACAGTTGGCCTGTAGTGCTTTGGAGGTGACACACATTTGGTCTGTGGTGCCTAGGAGGTGATACACAGTTGGCCTGTGGTGCTTAGGAGGTGACACAGTTGGCCCTGTGGTGCTTAGGAGGTGATACACAGTTGGTCCTGTGGTGCCTAGGAGGTGACACACAGTTGGCCTGTGGTGCGTAGGAGGTGACACAAGTTGGCCTGTGGTGCTTAGGAGTTGACACAGTTGGCCTGTGGTGCTTAGGAGGTGATACACAGTTGGCCTGTAGTGCTTAGGAGGTGACACACATTTGGCCTGTGGTGCCTAGGAGGTGACACACAGTTGGCCCTGTGGTGCTTAGGAGGTGATACACAGTTGGCCTGTGGTGCTTAGGAGGTGACACACATTTGGCCTGTGGTGGTTAGGAGGTGACACACAATTGGCCTGTGGTGCTTAGGAGGTGACACACATTTGGCCTGTGGTGCTTAGGAGGTGACACACAGTTGGCCTGTGGTGCCTAGGAAGTGACACACAGTTGGCCTGAGGTGCCTAGGAGGTGACACACAGTTGGCCTGTGGTGCCTAGGAGGTGACACACAGTTGGCCCTATGGTGCCTAGGAGGTGATACACAGTTGGCCCTGTGGTGCTTAGGAGGTGATACACAGTTGGTCCTGTGGTGCCTAGGAGGTGACACACAGTTGGTCCTGTGGTGCCTAGGAGGTGACACACAGTTGGCCTGTGGTGCCTAGGAGGTGACACACAGTTGGTCCTGTGGTGCTTAGTAGGTGATACACAGTTGGCCTGTGGTGTAGGAGGTGATACACAGTTGACCTGTGGTGCCTAGGAGGTGACACACAGTGGCCTATGGTGCCTAGGAGGTGATACACAGTTGGCCCTGTGGTGCTTAGGAGGTGATACACAGTTGGTCCTGTGGTGCCTAGGAGGTGACACACAGTTGGTCCTGTGGTGCCTAGGAGGTGACACACAGTTGGCCTGTGGTGCCTAGGAGGTGACACACAGTTGACCTGTGGTGCCTAGGAGGTGATACACAGTTGGTCCTGTGGTGCCTCGGAGGTGATACACAGTTGGCCTGTGGTGCCTAGGAGGTGATATACAGTTGACCTGTGGTACCTAGGAGGTGACACACAGTTGCCCTATGGTGCCTAGGAGGTGATACACAGTTGGCCCTGTGGTGCTTAGGAGGTGATACCCAGTTGGCCTGTGGTGCTTAGGAGGTGACACACAGTTGGCCTGTGGTGCTTAGGAGGTGATACACAGTTCGCCTGTGGTGCTTAGGAGGTGACACACAGTTGGCCTGTGGTGCTTAGGTGATACACAGTTGGCCTGTGGTGCTTAGGAGGTGACACACAGTTGGTCCTCTGGTGCTTAGGAGGTGACACACTGTTGGCCTGTGCTGCTTAGGAGGTGACACAGGTTGGCCTGTGGTGCTTAGGAGGTGATACACAGTTGGCCTTTGGTGCTTAGGAGGTGACACACAGTTGGTCCTGTGGTTCTTAGGAGGTGACACACAGTTGACCTGTGGTGCTTAGGAGGTGATACACAGTTGGCCCTGTGGTGCCTAGGAGGTGACACACAGTTGGCCTGTGGTGCCTAGGAGGTGACACACAGTTGGCCTGTGGTGCCTAGGAGGTGACACACAGTTGGCCTGTGGTGCCTAGGAGGTGATACACAGTTGGCCCTGTGGTGCTTAGGAGGTGATACACAGTTGGTCCTGTGGTGCCTAGGAGGTGACACACAGTTGGTCCTGTGGTGCTTAGGAGGTGACACACAGTTGGCCTGTGCTGCTTAGGAGGTGACACACAGTTGGTCCTGTGGTGCCTAGGAGGTGATACACAGTTGGCCTGTGGTACTTAGGAGGTGACACACATTTGGCCTGTGGTGCTTAGGAGGTGACACACGGTTGGCCTGTGGTGCTTAGGAGGTGACACACAGTTGGCCTGTGGTGCTTAGGTGATACACAGTTGGCCTGTGGTGCTTAGGAGGTGACACACAGTTGGCCTGTGGTGCTTAGGAGGTGATACACAGTTGGCCTGTGGTGCTTAGGAGGTGACACACAGTTGGCCTGTGGTGCTTAGGAGGTGATACACAGTTGGCCTATGGTGCTTAGGAGGTGACACACAGTTGGCCTGTGGTGCTTAGGTGATACACATTTGGCCTGTGGTGCTTAGGAGGTGACACACAGTTGGTCCTGTGGTGCTAGGAGGTGACACAGGTTGGCTTGTGGTGCTTAGGAGGTAATACACAGTTGGCCTGTGGTGCTTAGGAGGTGACACAGTTGGTCCTGTGGTGCTTAGGAGGTGACACACAGTTGACCCCTGGTGCTTAGGAGGTGATACACAGTTGGCCCTGTATTGCCTAGGAGGTGATACACAGTTGGCCCTGTGGTGCTTAGGAGGTGACACACAGTTGGCCTGTGGTGCCTAGAGGTGACACACAGTTGCCTGTGGTGCCTAGGAAGTGACACACAGTTGGCCCTATGGTGCCTAGGAGGTGATACACAGTTGGCCCTGTGGTGCTTAGGAGGTGATACACAGTTGGCCTGTAGTGCTTAGGAGTTGACACACAGTTGGCCTGTGGTGCTTAGGAGGTGATACACAGTTGGCCTGTAGTGCTTAGGAGTTGACACAAGTTGGCCTGTGGTGCTTAGGAGGTGATACACAGTTGGCCTGTAGTGCTTTGAGGTGACACACATTTGGTCTGTGGTGCCTAGGAGGTGATACACAGTTGGCCTGTGGTGCTTAGGAGGTGACACAGTTGGCCCTGTGGTGCTTAGGAGGTGATACACAGTTGGTCCTGTGGTGCCTAGGAGGTGACACACAGTTGGCCTGTGGTGCGTAGGAGGTGACACACAGTTGGCCTGTGGTGCTTAGGAGTTGACACAGTTGGCCTGTGGTGCTTAGGAGGTGATACACAGTTGGCCTGTAGTGCTTAGGAGGTGACACACATTTGGCCTGTGGTGCCTAGGAGGTGACACACAGTTGGCCCTGTGGTGCTTAGGAGGTGATACACAGTTGGCCTGTAGTGCTTAGGAGGTGACACACATTTGGCCTGTGGTGGTTAGGAGGTGACACACAATTGGCCTGTGGTGCTTAGGAGGTGACACACATTTGGCCTGTGGTGGTTAGGAGGTGACACACAGTTGGCCTGTGGTGCCTAGGAAGTGACACACAGTTGGCCTGAGGTGCCTAGGAGGTGACACACAGTTGGCCTGTGGTGCTTAGGAGGTGACACACTGTTGGCCTGTGGTGCTTAGGAGGTGACACACAGTTGGCCTGTGGTGCTTAGGAGGTGATACACAGTTGGCCTGTGGTGCTTAGGAGGTGACACACAGTTGGCCTGTGGTGCTTAGGAGGTGATAAACAGTTGGCCTATGGTGCTTAGGAGTTGACACACAGTTGGCCTGTGGTGCTTAGGTGATACACATTTGGCCTGTGGTGCTTAGGAGGTGACACACAGTTGGTCTGTGTTGCTTAGGAGGTGACACACGGTTGGCTTGTGGTGCTTAGGAGGTAATACACAGTTGGCCTGTGGTGCTTAGGAGGTGACACAGTTGGTCCTGTGGTGCTTAGGAGGTGACACACAGTTGACCCTTGGTGCTTAGGAGGTGATACACAGTTGGCCCTGTGTTGCCTAGGAGGTGATACACAGTTGGCCCTGTGGTGCTTAGGAGGTGACACACAGTTGGCCTGTGGTGCCTAGGAGGTGACACACAGTTTGCCTGTGGTGCCTAGGAAGTGACACACAGTTGGCCCTATGGTGCCTAGGAGGTGATACACAGTTGGCCTGTGGTGCCTAGGAGGTGATACACAGTTGACCTGTGGTGCCTAGGATGTGATACACAGTTGGTCCTGTGGTGCTTAGGAGGTGATACACAGTTGGCCTGTGGTGTAGGAGGTGATACACAGTTGACCTGTGGTGCCTAGGAGGTGACACACAGTTGACCTGTGGTGCCTAGGAGGTGACACACAGTTGGCCCTGTGGTGCTTAGGAGGTGATACACAGTTGGTCCTGTGGTGCCTAGGAGGTGACACACAGTTGGTCCTGTGGTGCCTAGGAGGTGACACACAGTTGGCCTGTGGTGCCTAGGAGGTGACACACAGTTGACCTGTGGTGCTTAGGAGGTGACACACAGTTGGCCTATGGTGCCTAGGAGGTGATACACAGTTGGCCTGTGGTGCTTAGGAGGTGATACACAGTTGGCCTGTGGTGGTTAGGAGGTGACACACAGTTGGCCTGTGGTGCTTAGGAGGGTGATACACAGTTGGCCTGTGGTGCTTAGGAGGTGATACACAGTTGGCCTGTGGTGCTTAGGAGGTGATACACAGTTGGCCTGTGGTGCTTAGGAGGTGACACACAGTTGGTCCTGTGTGCTTAGGAGGTGACACACAGTTGGCCTGTGCTGCTTAGGAGGTGACACACGGTTGGCCTGTGGTGCTTAGGAGGTCATACACAGTTGGCCTTTGTTGCTTAGAGGTGACACACAGTTGGTCCTGTGGTGCTTAGGAGGTGACACACTGTTGACCTGTGGTGCTTTGGAGGTGATACACAGTTGGCCCTGTGGTGCATAGGAGGTGATACACAGTTGGCCCTGTGGTGCTTAGGAGGTGACACACAGTTGGTCCTGTGGTGCCTAGGAGGTGACACACGGTTGGCCTGTGGAGCCTAGGAGGTGACACACAGTTGGCCTGAAGTGCTTAGGAGGTGACACACAGTTGGCCCTGTGGTGCTTAGGAGGTGATACACAGTTGGTCCTGTGGTGCGTAGGAGGTGCCACAAGTTGGTTGTGGTGCGTGAGGTGACACACAGTTGGCCTGTGGTGCTTAGGAGTTGACACACAGTTGGCCTGTGGTGCTTAGGACGTGATACACAGTTGGCCTGTAGTGCTAGGAGGTGACACACAGTTGGCCTGTGGTGCCTAGGAGGTGATACACAGTTGGCCTGTGGTGCTTAGGAGGTGATACACAGTTGGCCTGTAGTGCTTAGGAGTTGACACACAGTTGGCCTGTGGTGCTTAGGAGGTGATACACAGTTGGCCTGTAGTGCTTAGGAGGTGACACACATTTGGTCTGTGGTGCCTAGGAGGTGATACACAGTTGGCCTGTGGTGCGTAGGAGGTGACACACAGTTGGCCTGTGGTGCTTAGGAGTTGACACAGTTGGCCTGTGGTGCTTAGGAGGTGATACACAGTTGGCCTGTAGTGCTTAGGAGGTGACACACAAGCCTGTGGTGCCTAGGAGGTGACACACAGTTGGCCCTGTGGTGCTTAGGAGGTGATACACAGTTGGCCTGTAGTGCTTAGGAGGTGACACACATTTGGCCTGTGGTGGTTAGGAGGTGACACACAATTGGCCTGTGGTGCTTAGGAGGTGACACACATTTGGCCTGTGGTGGTTAGGAGGTGACACACAGTTGGCCTGTGGTGCCTAGGAAGTGACACACAGTTGGCCTGAGGTGCCTAGGAGGTGATACACAGTTGGCCTGTGATGCTTAGGAGGTGACACACTGTTGGCCTGTGGTGCTTAGGAGGTGACACACAGTTGGTCCTGTGGTGCCTAGGAGGTGACACACTGTTAGCCTGTGGTGCCTAGGCGGTGACACAGTTGGCCTGTGGTGCCTAGGAGCTGACACACAGTTGGCCTGTGGTGCCTAGGAGGTGACACACAGTTGGCCTGTGGTGCCTAGGAGGTGACACACAGTTGGCCCTATGGTGCCTAGGAGGTGATACACAGTTGGCCCTGTGGTGCCTAGGTGGTGACACACAGTTGGCCTGTGGTGCCTAGGAGGTGATACACAGTTGGTCCTGTGGTGCTTAGGAGGTGACACACAGTTGGCCCTGTGGTGCTTAGGAGGTGACACACAGTTGGTCCTGTGATGCTTAGGAGGTGACACTCAGTTGGTCCTGTGGTGCCTAGGAGGTGATATACAGTTGGCCTGTGGTGCCTAGGAGGTGACACACAGTTGGCCTGTGGTGCCTAGGAGGTGATATACAGTTGGCCTGTGGTGCCTCGGAGGTGGCACACAATTGGCCTGTGGTGCTTTGGAGGTGACATACAGTTGGTCCTGTGGTGCTTAGGAGGTGACACACAGTTGGCCCTGTGGTGCTTAGGAGGTGACACACAGTTGGTCCTGTGATGCTTAGGAGGTGACACTCAGTTGGTCCTGTGGTGCCTAGGAGGTGATACACAGTTGGCCTGTGGTGCCTAGGAGGTGATACACAGTTGGCCTGTGGTGCCTAGGAGGTGATACACGTTGGCCTGTGGTGCCTAGGAGGTGACACACGGTTGGCCTGTGGTGCCTAGGAGGTGACACACAGTTGGCCTGTGGTGCCTAGGAGGTGATACACAGTTGACCTGTGGTGCATAGGAGGTGACACACAGTTGACCCTGTCCCGTGCAGCGCAGCACCTTCACCCCTGTATTACTTGCCCCTTATTTTTTTTGAGCTCAGGATTTTATTTATTTTGGGGTCACACCCAATGCCGGGAGGTACTCCTGGCTCTGCACTGAAGAATACTCCTGGTGGGACCATATGGGATGCCGGGATCAAGCCCGGGTTGCCCACGTGCAAGTCCTTCCTGCTGGGCTGTTGCCTGGCCCCAAGTCAGATTCTCTCTCTGCCCGGAAGAGCACCCAGATTCCAGCATGCCCTTGTCTTCTCCAGAGCCAGCTCTTGCCAGTAGCTGTGCTCTGAATGCACACGGGGCCAGTGTGTGTGCTGGCGAGTGGTGTGATGCACAGCTGCTGGGCAGAGGGACTTCTGGGACTGCAGGGGCCACCCTAGCCCCAACTCTGAGGTCCACAGTGCTAGCCCAAAGCGCTGTCCATGCCACGAGCTGGACTGAATCGGGTAGGCCAGGTTGACCAGTGGACTACACCTGGGCTCAGTGATCCTTTCCATAGCTGTTGGTTTGTGCTCGACTGTTTATCCCACACACCCATTTAGTGTCTCATGTGGAAGGGGCTTTGTTTTGTTTGGGGGTCCACATGGCAGCACTTGAGCCTACTCCTGGCTCTACACTTGGGTCACTCCTGGTGGAGGTTGGGGAGACCACATGGGGTACCAGAGGTTGAAGCCAGCTTGGCCCCGTGAAGGGCAAAAGACGCTCTGCGCACTTTCACTGTGGCCCCTCATAGGCACAGTTTTAGTTCTTTAATTCCTTTTTAGGTTGGCTTAGCAGCTTTGAGGGTATTTTGTTGTTAAGGCTTTTCATTTTAATTATAAAGCTTCAACCTACATAGTGTGTTCAATAATTTCCAAATTCTGAAGACCTCAGGAATGTTCATTAACTATTAATGGTGAGAGGAAGTGAACCCTAAGTTGGCTGCTCGGTAGTGATCGTGGCTGAGCAGCCTTTGTCGTGTCGGCCTCACTGTGCAGCAGAGTCAGGCCGCTGTCAGGGCCCGGTTAACTCCGTTCAGAACTGCCCTTCCCTTGCCCTCTTTCCAGAGCTTGCTAAGGAGATGGTGCAGCATTGCAAAAGGCAGCACATCTGTCCAGGGGAGCCTCAGGGTCCCACCCCATGGGACCGCCAGGAGGCCAGGGCCCGCTGTTCCTTACAGCTTGCTCAGACCCTCACTCGCCCTCTTCTTGTGCCCTCGCCTCTCAGGTCCACGAGGAAGTCCTCTCGAGGCGCCGCGAGAACCCAGCGCCGCCGGCGCTCCAAGTCTCCCGTCCTTCATCCTCCAAAATTCATCCACTGCAGTTCGGTGGCTTCTGCCAGCAGCCAGCTCAAGCACAAAAAGCCAGACTGACTCCCGATGGCGGCAGTGGGCTGGGGACGGCAGCTCCCAAAGAATTCAGCGCGGGAGAGCGCTCTGCTCCTCTCGACGCCGCCACACTGGGGCAGCGGAGCCTTTGAGAACTTCGGTTCCGAGGCCCCCTTCAGAGAGTCCAAAGGAAGCCAGCTCCGAAGCCACCGACGTCTCCCCACGCAAGCCTCAAGGCCAGTGAGCTCTCTGACTTTCGGTCCGTTTGCAGGCTAAACCAGGGCAAGCCGTGTGCGTGCGTGGGCACCGAAGTGCCAGTGTAGGCGGTGGCACGACATGGAGGTGTACTCCTTCTCGGGCCTGCAGAGCGTGCCGCCCTTGGGCCCCGGAGCGCAGGCCCGCGCCGAGGACTACTCGCAGTCGCTCCACGGCAGGACTCTGTCTGGCTCGCCCGCGCTCCTGTTCGGAGCAGGCGCGCGTCTATGTGGATGATGTGACCATTGAGGACCTCTCGGGCTACATGGAATATTACCTGTATATTCCCAAGAAAATGTCCCACATGGCAGAAATGATGTACACCTGATAGCATGCAGCTGGTCCGTGCTTCAGACCAATGAAGGGTTGTCCGGGCGGAGCTAATGGCCGACCGCGTGGCCACTGTGTGAGAAGACCTCTCCTGCTCACTGTGCTTGCAATAAAAACTTTTCTTGGCATCTTCGTTCACCTTCGTTCTTTAAACCTCTCTCCAAGTTCTTGCCAGCAAGGCCAGCAGATGAGTGAGAAATCCCCCTCGGAAACGCTCCCGGGTGGGTGACGCAGGCAGCGCCACTCGGCTGGTAGCAGTGGGTGTGGATTGGAAGCAGAAACCTTGTAAAACAGTACAGACCGGCTTGCGATTTGGTGACCGAGGAAAATGAAATGCGGTTTTGTAACTGAACTAAACGTTTGTCGTACTGGGGTCGCCGCGGACGATGACGTGTTCCGCCGCTGACCTGCAGCCGCTCCGGCCTGACGCCAGGTCACTGTGCTCCAGGCTTCTCGTGTCATTCGTCCAGCCGAGAGCGGAGGTTTAGACGCCATTTGAGTAAACGAGCTGTCCTGACCTGTCTCTTCGAGAGATCATTAACCATCACTGAATAAACCCCTGCTGGTGCTATTCACCCCCGCAGTCCACTCCTTTCCTGCGGTTTCTTGGGCTGCTCGGACGGGGCGGGAGTGGGGTCTGGAGGAGGCGTGGCTTTGGCCGTCCAGGAGCAGGTGTGCTCCAGCGCAGCGCACATCTCGTAGCTCTGTTTCCATGTTAACAGTGGCTGTTGTTTCTGAACTCCCTCCCCCTTCCACCATTTCCCCAGCACATCGAGAAGGGAGGCATGTATGTGCTGTGTCCTGTCCTGCTGGCCAGCCATCCTAAACTACCCTTGGAGATTAAAACAAAATTTGTTTCTGCTGGTGGATGAGTCTGTCCTTTTTTAGATGCCGCCAGAGTTCTGCATAACCACCCAACAGCTGAAGTCAGGACGTTACAAGCAGGTCCGCCAAATGACGTGGAAATTTTAAAGCCATTTAATCATAGTGTCAGAAAGTTTGTTTTACTTGTTTTTTTTTTTTCCTTTTCTTTTTTTGGATCATACCCGGCAATACTCAGGTTTCTCCTGGCTCTGCACTCAGGAGTTACTCCTGGCGGTGCTCAGGGGACCACATGGGATGCCGGCGATCAAATCTGGGTCGGCTGCGTGGAAGGCAAACGCCCTTTCCGCTGTGCTGTCGCTCAGGCCCCGATTTGTTTTACTTGTATTTAGATTCCTAGACAAGTTCTTAATTCTGATTTGGCTGTGTTTGGTTCTGGAGACCACCCCCTGCTAATGCCGAGGGACTGGGGGTCGAACCCAGGACGCAAGTACTGTTCCCCAGAGCCGCACCCCCTCCCGCTGGCATGGGCCGGTGACTCTTGGAGATTCTGACATCAGCAGGTGGATTGTGGTTGGGAGGGGTGGGACGGCTGTTTCCAGCAAAACCCTTCCTGAGTGTAAGTCATGAAATGTCCTGAGTTAACAGTTGGTTGTTGCTAATGCACAGATTCAGCAACATCCTAAGCTGTGATTGGAGGGAGATTGGAGCAGAAATGCCAGCCTCCCATCCCAGCATTAGAACAGGTTGCTTTCTTTTAAAATATTTTTATTGGGGCCGGCGAAACAGTAAAGTGGGGAGGGAGTTTACCTTGCACACAGCCAACCTGGCTTCTATCCCCATCATCCCATATGGTTCCTCTAAACACTGCCAGGAGTAATTCCTGTGTAGAGCCAAGAATAACCCCTGAACATTGCTGGGTGTGACCCAAAGAGCAAATATGTATTTTTTATTATAGTTGCGGTATCATGGTTATAGTGTTGACAGCTTTACTTGTTTGGTTTCGGGCCACATCCAGCAGTGCTTGGGCTATTTCTAGCTCTGTGCTTAGGAATGACCTCCCTGGTGGTACTTGGGTGGGGTCCGTCTGCGTTTCCCAGGACTGAACTGCATGTAAAGCCGCGCTCACCCTGTACCACCTCTGGCCCAGGAATGAAGCTTGCTTCACACCTGTTCAGCGGCGCCCTCATGTGCCTCTTTCTACTGTTCCCATGCGGCCCTGTGCTGAGCGCCTCTGCGCCAGGCACGCCGTCCCAGGCCCTGGGGCGCAGCTTGCTGTTTTATTGGTGTGAGGTCAGAGATGCTCAGGTAACGTGGTTCAGAGACTTTCTGGGTTCAGAGACCTCAAGAAAATGAGACAGTGAATTGTGTGGCCATGGGGAAGAGGCTTCCTATCCCAAAGAGCAGCGAGGGGTTCAGTGCAGCTTGACGAGCAGGTAAGACCAGGGAGCATGGAGCTGAGGCAGGTCACAGGGAACCTAGATCCTCTTCAAGGCTCTGACTCATAAGTGAAATAAGGGGCCATTTGGAGGGAGGAATAACCAGTGAACAGATGTTCTTTTATTTTATTTTATTTTTTTTTGCTTTTTTGGGTCACACTCGGCAACACTCGGGTTACTTCCTGACTCTGCTCAGGAATTACTCCCTGGCGGTGCTAGGGGACCATATGGGATGCCGGGGATCGAACCCAGGTCGGCCGCCTACAAGGCAAATGCCGTACCCTCTGGGCTATCCCTCCGGCCCACAGATGTTCTTTTAAAGTAGCCCTGCCTGTCACATAAGAGCCATAGGGTGCTGGCCGGGGAACGCAGCTTAGGGCCGTCGCGGTAAAGCAGGCCGCGGAGGCAGTGGCTTGGACGCCAGGAAGTCCAGGAGAGATGGCGCATTGAGAATTATTTTAAAGGTGGGGACAAAGGGATTTATTGATGGACTTAAGAGAAAGTCTGGTCTTGGGATGCCTCCAAAGGCTTTTGTTTGTTGGTTTTGGAGTGACAGCAGGCAGTGCTCAGGGTCACTCTTGGCTCTGCAGAATCGCCGTGGCAGTGCTCAGGTGGTACGGGGCGGGGGGGGGGGGGAACCCGGGCAAGGCAAGCACCCTCCTCGATACTCTCCCGGCCCCATCAGAGGAGTTTGTTTTTAAGATAGTCTGAGAGTTGCCTACAGAAGCAGAATAGGAAATTGTGGCTTGCTTTTGCGCATGTCAGGACACTTAGCTATGAGGTGGTCAGCGTGTGTGGGTGGTCAGCTCTGGAGATTAGGGCAGAAGATGCACGTGGCCGGGAAGCAGGATGTGAGTGCTGCCGTGAAACCACAGAAGTGGATGCAGGGAACGGGTCCATCTGAGCACGGAGCTGGGGGCAGTCCCAAGGTCGGGGAATGAGGGGTCGGCAGAAGACCGGAATGGCCGGTGAGGCAGGAAGGAATACAAAGTTCAGGTGAACGTGGCCAGCTGCCAGGTCCAGCTGAGAAGGAGGCCTGGAGAGCCCAGCCCCTGTGGGCCCTGGACAGGCCAAGATGAGCCCAGGAGCAGGCACTTTTGCAGCTTGAGGGATAGAGAAAAACCCTTCAGGAGGTTTGGGGAGGAGCCAGCACGTGAGTGGACATCTGGGGGTGGACAGGCCGAGTGGCTGAGTCTTCCACATCCTAGATTTGCTTCCCAGAGACTTGAAGGAAATCGAAACATTCTTCCACCCCCTTAATGAAGAACATGGAGCAAGAGTAGACCCAGGCCCATGACGGCCCTCTGCAATCCCCTTGCAGTGCCTCCGCAGAAGCCGTGGTAATGCACAAACCGTCACAAGAGGTCGCCCTTTCCCGAACTACCAGGTCTGTCCAGTCTGGGCAAGCAGCGGGTAGTTGCCATCAGGAAAGACCATAACCAAAACTAGTCATGAGTGCACGCAAACGTCTGAGAAATCAGAGGGTCCTTCTCCCAGTAATGTAGCTCATCAGTTTTGTTAAGGCCTGGGGACAAGGCACAACGTTGGAGCACTTGCCTTGCATGTGTGAGGCCCAGCTTTGATTTCCAACACTGCTAAAAAAGAAAAAAAAACCATCTAAAACCATAGAGTAATGTTGGGTAGAGGAAACTTGGGGAAAAGGGAGGGCTTCAGAGTCAAGGCGCTCTATCTATGGGGCTGTTCTCTCCACCCCTCGTGTCTGTCTATTGGGGCCGCCCGGGCTGTGCTCAGGCGCCTTATGCAGGGATGGGATTCCAACCAGGGTCAGCTGCACAGAAGGGAGTGTCCTGTACCTCTCTCTGGCCCTGTGGCCTCTTCCTGAGCCTGTCCGTCTGAGAAGCAGCTGTCCTGTGAGAATGCACTGACGCCAGCTCCCATTGGTTTCTGCTCTGTGCTCCGGCCTTTTTACATAACTAGCTCACCCGACTCGTTCAGCCACGAAGGGAGCTGCCGCTTCCCTGACACCGATTGGAGATGGTTGGTTTCTTTTTTTCTTTTTTCTTTGTTGTTTTTTTGGGTCACACCCGGCGATGCTCAGGGGTTTCTCCTGGCTCTGCACTCAGGAATTACTCCTGGCGGTGCTGGGGGATCATATAGGATGCTGGAGATGGAACCCTTGGCTGAGTCAAGGCAAACGCTCTCCCCACTGGGCTATTGTTCTGGCCCCACTGATCTCAAACCATGCCCTGGACCTTTCCCAGGGACAAGAGTTGCATTTGTCTTAGTTTAGAAGAACGGCTCTGCCCCCATTGTCCCAGGACAGTCTAACCTGGTGTGAGGGCGGGAAGGAGCTCTAGACCGTGTCCATGTCGGGCAGTTCTGGGGACACTGCGTCCTCCTCTGGGCAGGAAACCATGAAGGAGCTGCCGTAGAGGGCAGCCCGCTGGGATCCCGGCGTCATGAGAAAGGCACTGAACGCGCCACCTCATGCTTCTCTGGCTTCCCTTGAGAGCCGAGTGGGAAGAAGCAACTTTCCAAAGGCTTTGTTGGGAAGTGGCAGGAGCAGATCCCTGGAATTACGCTCAGGTGTCCTTCAATGGGGCCAGCAGGCCACCCACCAACGCAGCAGGCGGCAGGTCAGCTGTGCAAGGTACAGCCCTTCCCACTGCTCTGGGCGCCTTCAGCCAGCAATAGCCAGCGCTGCTACTGTCGCTCCTTAGGGTGAATCAGCCGCGAGGGGGCGCCCCTCAGGACCCGGCTGGGGTGAGGGGAAGGACGGTTCCGGCCACTTCAGAAACAAGAATAAAGGGGCCCAAGTTATAGTACAGAAGGGAGGGCATTTTCCTTGCCTGTGGCAGGCCTGGGTTCAGTCCCGGTATCCCGTATGGTCCCCTGAGCACCACCAGGAGTAACCCCTGAGCATCGCCAGATGTGATCCAAAATGAAGGAAAAAAAAAAAAAGAAACAAGAATGAAACCTCTGCAGTGACTTAGTGGTCTGGACCGTGTGGGATTTGGAGCATATTTTTTCTTTCCTAAATTACTATTTTATTGCCATCAATAATGTCATGCAAATAGTTAACATTGAGAGGTTATTCTCTAACCCATACATTGGGCTTCTGTTTGTTTTAACTTTATTTAGACACCGTGATTTACAAAGTTGTTCACGGTACGGTTGCTTCAGGTATTCAGTATTCCAACACCAGTCCCACCGCCAGTGTGCCCAAAGACCCAAAGTTTCCCACCCCCACTCTCCTAGGAGTTTCCTGCCCCATTAGCAGGCACTAATTAATTGGCATTATTTTGCTTATTACCGCGTATATCTCATAACGGTGTGCTAAAGTCATGACCTTTTTACTGAGCTGTTTTTGTGCAAATTGTTGTTGCTTTCACTTGTTGACCTTAGTGGGCTTCTACTCATTTTTTTAAACAAATTTGTTCGGTGTTCATTTGTTACAGACATTCAATATTGAACCCCAGACCACCACCTTTTGCAACTCCCCCACCGCCATTATTTCCAGCTTTCCCAAACACTGCTTCAGCCTTCCCCTACGGCAGACGCTCACTAATTTATTTTCTATTGCTTGTTATAGCTAATTTGCTAAAAATTAGAAATCAAGAAATGTTTTCTTAGAAGAAAGTTAGAAGGTTGCCAGTCTAACCATTGGAACCTTGAGCCCTTAAGCCTTGTGTAAGAAATGAGTGGTCCGTTGTCGCATGCCGGCGTGAGTGTGTGTTACTGGAGCCTTCTGTGGGCAGGATTTGTTTGGAGCATGTGTGATGGGGTGAAGTCGATGACAGCGATCTGAGGGGCTCGGGGGTCTTCTGGGCTCGCCCTCTTCTTGGTCTGGGCCCCCGGCTCATCTCTCTCTCACACATACACACACACACAGGCACACTCACACTCATAAACACACACATACACACATTCTTTCACACATACACACATACTCACACTGCATACACACATATACACATTAACACATGCACACACATACACATTAACACACACATTCACTCGCACATACCCACATGCTCACATCTACACACATACACATATGCACACACATACACATGTTCACACTTATATGCACATACACAGACACATATACACTCCACATACACACACAGGCTTACACACACAGACACACACACAGACACACACACACACACACACACACACACACACCCTGCTACCTCTTCTCAGCCCTTCCTCTCCCCTAATCGCTCTATCCTGTCGAGCCTGTGCAGTTGGGCTCTCCCTAGTGCTGGCCACACCTTCATGTTCTGAGAGTTCCCTGCTCATCTACTGGGGTTTGGTCCCACCCCCGGCCCCTCTCAATCTGCCCCATCAGCAGGTTTTGCTGAGGACACCAGTGCAAAAGAGCTTGGAGAGGGGAATTGGAAACATCGTCAGGATTCTCCAGGATTACTGAGCGAGCCCTGGACTGTGTCTGAGATCCAGGAGGACGAGGGAGGGAAGGGAACTGTGCGTCAGGGCTGGGTCCAAGGGGCTCTCAGACCTGCTCCTTCCTGCAGGCTCAGTCTCCAGCCTCTCTGCCCGAGCGTCCCCTGCCTCCGAAGCCTGCAAACCCTGACGTTCCTTCCTCTTGAGGTCACCAGATTGTCCCCTGGGATTGGCAGGGTGCTGCCACCCCGGGTCCCGGTCAGGACGCAGGAGGGAAGGGGAGCCCGCCTCTTCCCACCGGGAGCTGGGGCCCCTCCAGGACTGGCTATTCCCTCCTTTGGCCCCTGTCCCTATCCCTTTCTGGGCCCCTTGCTGCCCACTCCTCTGTACTCGTGGGCTCAGGGGACCCCGAGACTGGAGGGAAGCTCCTACCCAGGGAAGAGAAAGCCGGGGATGGCCCCCAGCTGTTTGCCCTTGGCCCTCAGCCTGCCTTCCCAGCCCTCCTGACGCTTGGGCTGGGACGCCCTGGCCCAGTTTGAAACACCCCTCCCGCCAGCAAGGAGGCTGGGCCGGCCGGGGGTTATTTTGGGAGCAGCTTCTGAGATCCAATGGCCTTGTTAGGGCAATGCTGACCTTTCCGTCCGGGAGGAGGGGGCCGGACTAAAGAGGGGGCGGGGCAGCAGCAGGGGCCCTGGACAGCCCCACACACCCCCAGTGGAGAGAAGGGCCGCAGGCTGCAGGAATCCAGGCTCAGCGGGGAGTCTCTCCCTCTTTGACATGGACTGGGGTCCCCACCACAATCCTGGCCCCGTGCTCCTTAAAGGGATCCTCATCTTTGCCTGTGGCTTCATGGAAGCCAGGAGCCTGCAGCTCTGTGGGGCCCCGGACGCTCTTTCCGCCTTCTGGGGGCTGCCTGCTCCAGGGTCTCGGCGGCATGACACTGAGCAGGGGGACCCCGTGCTGACTCCGGCCCCTCCTGCTGCCCCCGCCCCGTGTGAGTGGTGAGTGAGGCGTCCAGACCCGAGTGTGCTCTGGCAGTTCCCTGGCACCTGCCAGCACCCTCCCCCAAGCTGGAGGACCGCGAGGATGAGATGAGCGGGGGCCGCTTCGACTTTGATGATGGGGGAGCCTACTGCGGGGGCTGGGGAGGCAGGGAAGGCCCACGGGCACGGACTGTGCACCGGCCCCAAGGGCCAGGGGGCGAGTACTCGGGCTCCTGGAACTTTGGCTTTTGAAGTGGCCGGTGTCTACACCTGGCCGAGCGGGAACACCTTTGAGGGGACACTGGAGCCAGGGCAAACGGCATGGGCTGGGCATAGAGACCAAGGGCCGCTGGCTCTACAAGGGCGAGTGGACGCACGGCTTCAAGGGGACGCTACGGGACCCGGCAGAGCAGCAGTAGCGGCGCCAAGTATGAGGGCACGTGGAACAATGGCCTGCAGGACGGCTACGGCACCGAGACCTACGCTGATGGAGGTGAGGCCTGTGGGGGTCTGCAGAGCTGGGCAGGGGGGGAGGCCACAGGGGCGGCCAAGAGCCCCAGGAGGAGTAGAGAAGAGAACCTCCCTGCCTGATGAGAGCAGAGAAGCTGGAGGCAGGCGGTTACGGCGATGCTGTGGCCGGGCAAGTGATTCCACATCGTTCAGCTTCCATTTTCTTGTTCGTGAGTGTTGGGGCCTAAATGGGGTTATTGGAAGGATTGGCAGGAGGGCCGGCCTATAAATACACTCTCGATACACTTTTAGTGTGAGTTCACTGCCATGGTTGGCATGCTTGGTATGCGAACAGACATGGAATGCTTTTGTCAGAGCTCTTGGAGATTTTGGGGTCTAATCTCAACCTTGCCCATGAAATTAATTTCAAACAATGGATCAAGAAGTAGCCATTCATTCATCTATTCAACACTCCCTACAGTCACCCATTAATCTGTTAATGTTTTCTTCTCATTCATACATTTACCCACCACAGACCTACTCTTCCAATCCATCACTCATCTATGCATGCATGCATCAACGCATCATCCATCCATCATCCATCCATCATCCATCCATCATCCATCCATCCATCCATCCATCCGTCCATCATCCATCCATCATCCATCCATCCATCCATCTATCCATTCTACTTTCCATCCATCCATCCATCATCCATCCATCCATCCATCCATCCATTCTACTTTCCATCCATCCATCCATCCATCCATCCATCATCCATCCATCCATCCATCCATCCAACCATTCTACTTTCCATCCATTCATCCATCTACCATCCATCATCCAATCATTTGTCAATTCATCCATCCACTGTCCATCCATCCACTGGCCCACTCACCCATCTGTTCCACCATCCATATGTTCATCCATATACCCATGGTTCAGTGAATAGTTCTGTAGTCCCCTCTATTTGTAAGTCATTGTGAAAAGGGTTAGATATAAGGAGGAGTAAGATATAAAACCATGACCGCAAGGACACATCTGTAGGACAGCGATGATTCCACATGTGTGCAGAGTGCTGTGAGCGACCAGTGCAGTCAGATGCTTTTGAGGGGTCAACACCAGCATTGGAGACAGTGAAACATGAGGCCACCCTGGTGTGATCCCCAGAACCACAAGCTCTCCTGAGCATCTCCAGGGAGTGACCTTGGAACACAGAGCCAGGAGTAGTCCCTAAGTACTGCAGATGTGGCCCAAGCCACCCTCCCCTCCCATGTTTGCTCCAAATATGGTCTCTGGACAGAGAACGTCAGCATCATTTACCCACTAGTCAGAAATGCAGCTCTGGGCCCCCACCCAGATCTTTCAAATCACAGCCTCTGTGTGCAGACCCAAAAAATCTGTTTTTAAAAAGCTCATGGGGGAACATTATTTTTGTCTGTGGTAGTGTTGAAGAAGTTTTATTGCTCTAATTCAGGGCCTTACAATCTCCAGAGAGGTGGGCCAAACCGGCCGGTTGCCTGGATTATTATTTTTTTTTTACAGCTTATAAGCTGGGAGAGGTTTCACATTGTGAAATGCAGGGGGTATAATTCAAACAAGAATGTTCTTTGTGACCAGTGAACATTGTATTCAAGTCCCGGCACAATATCCTGAAGATTTTGCCTTGGCCGGCCAAGTCCAAATTATTTACTCTGACTTTCCAGAAAAAAAAAAAAGTTTGCTAGCTTCAGCTTTAAAGGGGCTATGCCCTTTGTAGCACAGAACTGGATTAAGTCTAATTAAGTTTCCCAGACCGAGCCCCATTGGGAAGAGGAGCTGATGCAGATAGCTGAAAACAAGGGCTCAGATCACTGAAAACAAGGGCTCACACACCATCACTCAATTTAACGCCAGAATCCGTAGTATAAAAGCATGTAGCCAGTGGGACAGAGGGCAGGAAGTGGGCCGACTCGGGCGGGCTAGGGATGGCATGAAGGGCAGGAGCTGGCTGGGGGAGATTGGCTGTAGCTGCGATCCAGCTGTATTTCGGGTTGGGCAGCTGGTAGGGGGTGTCTGGGTGTGTCTGGATGTTAGTGAGGTGAAGTCCATAGCATTTCTGGGCCTCCTTGTGCCACAGAGCATGGGGTTGTCACTGAGCCGTGCTGAGGACAAATTCCGGATCCACACTTCCTAATTTGGTGACCTTGAGCATTGACGGAATCACAGCTCAGCGCCGTTCTAGCGCCCAGAAGTTTAGTTAGACTGGGTCCGGATAAGCGCCTGAAACGAGCAGCGAACACGCCAGTGTCTCGGCCTAGACCATTCTCAGCTGCCTGTGCAAAGACCCGTGTGTCCTTCTCTTCCCTCTCTGTGGATATTGGGGCCTGAGGAATGTCCCGGTGGAGGCGGGGGGGACGCATTCATTCGTGTCATTCATATGATAGCCCCCCCCCCCCACACACACACCCCGCTCTGAGCCAGGCCTCATCCCACAGCAAGTACTAAGGCCAGTAGCAAATCAGAATCCCCTGAGGGAGAATTCCCTTTCAGAAGATGATGGAAAGAAACTGGGAAGCAAAAGTGGCTGTCACTTCCAGAAGTTTCTGATGTTCCAAGGAAGAACAGGCCAGGGAGCCGTGGGAGATATCTCTGGATGGAGCGGGCCGAGAGGGGACCGGGCGGACAGAGAAGGGGATAGGTCACTTCCAGGTGATTCAGTGCTGCAGAGGCAGGAAAGATTGGAGGGAGCAGCCGGCAAGCTGCAGGGGTGGGGACGGCGATTCTGCAGGGGACAGCAGGGGCTGACATCAGAGCTGCGGTCACTGGCCAGACCCCTTGAATATTCCCGGGTCCTGGCTTGATTTGGGCTATCCTAGGACTTTCTGGGGCCAGATATGTGGAAGACCTCCTGGATTTGCCTGAGTCCCTGGGTCTGCTCCAGAGCATGGAGCCTGAGACCGCCCCTCTCCCCCCCTTTTCCAGCACCTCGGGAGGAGCGACTCTCTCAAATTAGACACAGCTGCTGATTTGGAAAAAGTCTTTTATCATCTGTCGGCAGCTTCCTGAGGACCCACCCTTTGCCCAGGGAGCCCCAAGGCCACGTGGACAAGTAAAGCCCCTGTGATTGGAAGGCCAGGAAGTCCTGCAGCCCGAGTCCTTTAGCCTGGTCTTACTGTGTTATTTGTTTGGTTTTTGGGCCACACTCCCAGCTCTGTGCTCAGGGACCACTCCTGGTAGGCTTGGGGGATTCATATGGGGCGCCTGGGATGGAACCTAGGTCAGCCACATGCAAGGCAAGAAGCCCCATGTGCTGTGGCTCCAGACCCCTTCCATGCTATTTAATCTCTCAGCTTCCTGTGTGAACCTCATATAGGGGTTCGAATCAATATGCAGTACGGTTTTGTCTCTGTGGCGTCAACTCTCATTCATTCATGCAATCCATATTTAAGTGAGGATCATGAAGCCAGCACTATGTGCTGTTAGGAGTTGGGGCACGTAGATGTGAGCAGAATCAAATAGAGAATTAAAATAGGGTGTGGGTGCTTGGAGGACAGTTAAGGACACTAGCGGAACAAGAAGCCACCTGCTAATCTGTGGGGTACGCTTGGGGAGGAAGGCCCCAAAGTAGGGCGTGGAACCAGGGAGGGTGGCGATGAGCACTGCAGGTGGGAGCAACAGAGGCAGAAACTTGCTTCCTGGCTGGTGACCAAGCTGGAACTCCGTGTGTTGGCTCCCACTTCAAGAACAGAGATCAGGGAGTCAGTAAGCTCCCTTTGCTCCCCTCCCCGCCAGCCCTTGGTTGTCAGGTGCAACCCAAACCATCAAAACAGAAGTTTCCTGAACAGGGAGGCACAGGCCCACTAATGGGCCATAAAATCAACCCAGTGGCGCCCAGCCTGCCTTTTCCAATTGACTGAGTCGAGTCAGGCAGAGCAGAATAGGAAAGATCTCCCTGTTTCATCGAGTTAGATAAAGCTCTGGCTCCTCGGAGGTTGGTTTGGACGGGGATGCATGAGTGTGTCCATGGAACACGCATGTCTGTGTCTATCTCTAGGAACATGTGCTCATGGGTGTGGCCTGGTGGAAAATTGACTTACTGCAGATCATGGGCAAGAAGTTTGCTATGTAGTTAGCAACTTTCCTGGGCTGCTCAGCAAAACCTCCGCCTTGCTCTTGTCCCCTCCCGGTTGGAGGTTCAGCTCCCCAGTTCCCTGTTGGGAAGGGGATGGTCAGCGAGCTACCACCTCCCCAGCCCTGTAATTGTAAGTCTTGGCACCCCCTCCCCCATCTATAGTCCTCATCCCTCCCATAGCCATATATAGCCAAGCTAAAAATAGTGGCCAACGTAAAACGCCAAAGCCAGCATCCACTGGCCGTGAAAGAGTGACTCGCTGCCTCCGTGGCAGTTCCCACCCTGGAGACCGATCCACAGCATGGCGGAAGGGCCACAGCCTTTCCGGCCAGAGATTCTTGACCAGGGGGCTTGACCTCTGAGGCTCATAAAACGCCCTGCAACTTCCGGCAAGATCAGAGCAGATGTGTGGACCATCTCTGTTCTCTGGGAGAAGTTGCCTCAGCCAGCCAGCAGATTCTTCAAGTTATCTGGTGTTCAAATAAGTTCCAGAACCATCTGTCTGCTTAAATAATCCCCGCCTCCAAGCATGCAGTGGAAAAAGCAGCCCAAGACACACTATTTTCTGGGAAGCTAATAATAATAGCTAACGGTAGGAGGTGCCTATGGCATGCCAGGCGCTCCTCTTTTTTGGGGTGTGGGAGTTGTTGAGCCATTCTCAGTGGTGTTCAGTTACATGCTAGGTAAGTGCCTTAATCTGTGTGTTAATTCTTCTACCCCCCACCACCCCAGCCAGACCCTTCCTAGCATCCTACCACTAAGGCTATCTATCTATCTATCTATCTATCTATCTATCTATCTATCTATCTATCTATCTATCTATCTATCTATCTATCTATCTATCTATCTATCTATCTATCTATCTATCTATCTATCTATCTATCTATCTATCTATCTATCTGTCTATCTGTCTATCTGTCTATCTGTCATCTGCTATCTGTCATCTGTCTATCTGTCTATGTCGATCTGTCGATCTATCCTATCTATCTAGAATTGTCGTGTCTGTGTGTCTGTCTGTGTCTATCTATCGATCTATATCTATCTGTCGTCTGTTGTCTGTTTATGGGTGCGCATCTATCTATCTATCTATCTATCTATCTATCTATCTATCTATCTATCTATCTATCTTTTGTTTTTGGGTCACACCCGGTGATGCTCGGGGGTTACTCCTGGCTCTGCTCTCAGGAATTACTCCTGGCGGGACTCAGGGGGACCGTATGGGATGCCGGGATTGAACCCAGGTCGGCCGTGGTGCAACACAAACGCCCTCCCCGCTGTGCTATCCCTCCAGCCCCTACCCCCCAATGCTGTGTACTGTGTTATTTACACCTTCACAACCACTCTGTGTGGAACTGCTGTAATTCCCCTATTTGAGAGTTGAGGAAACTCAGATGTCAAAGTGTTCTCACTGTAGCCAGTAAGTGGTAGAGACAGGATTTGACTATAAATAAGATCATTAAATATCTCAGTGCACGTAGGTATTTTGATAAACGCGTGCCCCTGAAAAGCAGTCAGGAGCAGCAATTAATTTGTAGGACTTAGTTCAGAGTGAAAATAAAGAGTGGACCAGAGTGACAGTGAGTGGCTAGAGTGCTTCTTCACACTGCCTGTCTGGGTTCAATCCCCAGGGTCCCATAGTGTCTCCCGAGCACTGCTGGGAGTAATTCCATAGCGCAGAGCAAGGAGTAAGCCCTGAGCCTCACCAGGTGTGGCCCAAAAAACAGTAACGACAAAGAAAGAAAATACAGAGGCACCTTTTTAAAAACCATTAATTCTTCGAGGATGAGAATAGAGAGCGTTAAACCAAGTGCTGGCCCGGCTAAGCCCGAGACCTGAGGAACGGCAGATGAAATGCCCATATAGTTGGCCTTTGCAATAGTTGCTTTGTTCGCTTACTTCTTTTGGGTAAACTAGGGAGTGAATTTAGGGCCTCGCATATGCAAGGCATGCGCTCTACTGCTGAACCACGTCCTGGATCCTGACCTTGTAATGTTTATTGCAGTGGTTACTTTGTAACCGCTATTATAACAATAACAACTGGATCTAAACTTTAATGAATCTTTACTGTGTGTGTTAGTCTCTCTGCTAGCACCAAATGCACGCGAGGTATGTTACTGGGCTTCTGAACAACTCATCTGCTATACTAGTAGGTTTCCAATGGTTCTGATTATATGTCACTGTAAGGTATATATTTCACATTGTAATTCACATTGAATACAGGCATAAGCATAAAAATGAAGTAAGTTATCACAGAACAAAGTTTCCCTTCATCTCTGCATCATCTTCCCTTTCCTTTTACCCTGTTCCATAGAATCACCATTCCATTTTGTTTGTCTTGGTTTGTTTTTTGGGTCATACCTAGTGGTACTCAGGACTTACTCCTGGCTCTGCACTCAGAAATCATTCCTGGCGGTGCTCAGGAGACCATATGAGGTGTCGGGGATAGAAACTGGGTTGGTCGCATGCAAGGCAAGCAACCTACCTGCTGTGGTGTCTCTCCAGTTTCACCATTCTAGGATCACTATTCTTTTTTTTTTTTCTTTTTTGGGTCACGCCCGGCAATGCTCAGGGGGTTACTCCTGGCTCTGCACTCAGGAATTACTCCTGGCGGTGCTTCGGGGACCATATGGGATGCCGGGGATTGAACCCGGGTTCGGCCGCGTGCAAGGCAAACGCCCTACCCGCTGGACTATTGCTCCGGCCCCTAGGATCACCATTCTATCTTGTTCTTTTCATCTCTTATTGAGGGAATTAATGATATAAATCATTAAAAAGCTATGTATTATAATCAATCTATGTTAAATACTTAGAATAGAGTTTGACACACGACTAGTGATTTTATCATTGTTACGTGCTGAAAGATGACTTTTAAAAAATGATTACCTATGAACATTGGGTTAAAACCTGAATCTTCTATGCTTTTCTGGAGGTCCTGCTCAAAGCTAATGACTTAAGCTTATTTTAGCCAATTGACTACACATGTTTGCTAAAGGAATTTGTAAGGATAGAGGCTCAGGCAATAAATTGTCTCCCTCTATTGGGCCTGTGAGAGGTGTTTCTTGGAGCAATATAGCATTTATATTGATTTATTTATTTGTTCCCCCATAGGGATATTCTTTCTTTATTAAAAAAAATTGTTTTGGGGCCGGAGCGATAGCCCAGCGGGTAGGGCGCTTGGCTTTGCACGTGGCCGGCCTGTGCCGGCCCGGGGTTCGATCCCCGGCATCCCATATGGTCCCCGAGCACTGCCAGGAGTAATTCCTGAGTGCAAAGCCAGGAGTAACCCCTGAGCGTCGCCGGGTGTGACCCAAAAAGCAAAAAAAAATTGTTTGGAGTGGTTGAAGAGATAGCATAGCACGTGGGTTAATTGCCTCAACCCAGGTTCAATCCCTGGCAACCCATAATGATAAAAATAAAATTTTTTCAAATTTATTTTTTGCCATTTTTCATTGTTGTTGATTGAGGCACTATGGCTTACAATATTAATAATGGTTTCCTGTGTACACGTAATTCCAACACCACACATCAGTGTACCCACACCCCTGCAGTGCCCCCTCCTAACACCCAACCCCAAATTCAGTCTTGTGGGTTAGTTCTTTTGTATTGCCCTTGGCGTTGCGTTGCTACCTTGCTGTGTATCTTTAGGCCCCGCCTATGAGTGAGGTCAGTGTGTATCTAAGGGACGACTTTTCTATTTGGCTGTGTTTGTGCAAATATCGTGTTGCCTTGACTCCTGGAGTTTGATAGTAACGTTTTAAGTCGGAAAATCCTTCCAACTTTACTTTTCTTGTTCAAGACCGCTTGGATTATTTTAAGTTATTTCCATTTCTTCCCACGTTGTAAAATCAACTTGTCGGAGACTGCAGCGGCCCCAGAGGTATCTGATGGAAAACACTTTTGACGTGTTCATTGCCTTGGAAGAAACAGATCCCTGCAGTGGTGACTGGCCGTCCAATCTCGAAGTGCGGTTATCATCCACTGTTATGTAGGTTTGGGATTTCACTCATTTTAGAGTTTTCAGCTTCTTACAGATCTCTTGCTGAATAAAATGGCCAAGGAGTTTTTTAAACAATATTGTAAATGGCATTTGAATTTCAAATGTGGGTTATAGGCGTGCAATCATTTATGGATGTTGACTTTGATTTCTTTCATCCTGCTAAATTAATTTTTTTTTTTTTTTTTTTTGCTTTTTGGGTCACACCCGGCAATGCTCATGGGTTTCTCCTGGCTCTGCACTCAGGAATTACTCCTGGCGGTGCTCAGGGGACCAGAAGGGATGTCGGGGATTGAACCCAGGTCGGCACAGGCCGGCCACGCGTGCAAGGCAAACGCCCTACCCACTGGACTATCGCTCCGGCCCCTAAATTAATTTCTTACCACTAGTGTTTTGTTAGGTTTTTCAGATTTTTTTTTTTTTTTTGGGTCACACCCGGCGATGCTCAGGGGTTACTCCTGGCTCTGCACTCAGGAATTACTCCTGGCGGTGCTCGAGGGACCATATGGGATGCCAGGGATCAAACCCGGGCTGGCACAGGCTGGCCGAGTGCAAGGCAAACGCCCTACCTGCTGGGCTATCACTCCGGCCTGTTTTTCAGATTTAAAAAGGACACATCTTTTCATTTATAGTTGCCATTTTCAATTGACTAGGAAATGGATTAAATTAAATAAAAATGGACTGCTATTAAAAACCAGAAATTCTCTTCCCGTGGGACACATGGGCCTCCCAGACCTCAGTCCCAGCTTGGTTCAAATCCCCACATGCTCTTTCTTAATTCTCACCTGACCCCTGAGTTCCCACAGTCCTTTTCCCTTAGGGCTGTCAGAATCACCCTCAAATCACGAAATGAGAAAAGCCAGGAAAAGCCTTCAAACCATGCAGTTCCCCAAGCTCTTCCCTACACACTCGAGAGGGTAAACCAGCTCAGGAACCCCAGCACCCCCTTCAGCACGGAGGCCAGCTTTGGCCTTGGGAGTTGGGAGCAGCTAATGCGCCCGACTTTGATTCGCTTAGTTCTGCCGAGCGCTGCCCGTGTCAGTGGCGCCGGACCAGGAGGGATTTCATTTCCAACGTGGCATCAGCAGAATTTAACCTCGTCTTGAAAAGCTCATGTCCCGCTTCACAGCCAGGGATCAGCCTGTCCGCCGGCGGGCCCTCTGCCAGCCAGGCAGCTTCTTGGCAGCATCCGGGACCCCAGGGGAACAGAGTGGACCCTCAGTGGGAGAGGGGCGTGGAGGCATCCGTCTTAGTCTCTCAGCGGTCTTGCTATCTGCGGCTGGTGGCCAGATGGCCACAGCCGTGCCCCTGTCCAAGGCCGGCCCTTTGGGACTCACCGCGCCGCTGGTATCCAGGACCTGCTGATTTCGTGTCCCCAGCAGCTGCTGCTGGGGACAGCTCTGGTGCCCCACCCTCGAGGGGGAACGCCAAGTCCCAGAGGGCACCGGTGGAGGGTGGGGTGGGCGCCAGGGGCTTGAGGCTGCTTCCTGCTGGAGATCAGAGGCCGGACTTTCCTCTCTAGCTCTCTCCAGCCAAGTGGGAGCCCAGTTAGGTGTGGGTCCCCTGTGAAGTGTCTGGGAGCACGCTATACGGCGTGACACCCCCACCCTGACACCCTGACGGTCTCTTCCCCAGGCGGGCAGTGAACGCCTTGGTCCTGGGTGTGTAAGTGCACGCTGCTCCCGGCTGAGGGGCAGTGCTGTGTGGGGCCGCAGACAGGCCTGTGGGACAAGGTCTACTAGGCCAAGCCCAGCAGCTCCATGTATTGGGAGGGCCCACCTGGCAGTGCTCAGTGCTGACTCTTGGTTCTGTGCTCAGGGATCACTCCTACAGCTGCTCGGGGACCACACAGAAGGCCAACGATCATTGGGGTCGTCTTTATTTGAAGTACCGTAATTTATAATACTGTGGGTGGTGGGATTCATTCATACAATGTTCATGCATACAATGTTGTGGTGAGAGATTATAGGGATGAATTAGGGCCATATTGTGATGCACTAGCAAATGCCTGTTGTGTTGTGGACACAGAAAGGGGAAAAGGAGAGAGAGAGAGAGACGCACACATACACACACACACAGATAGAGACAGAGAGACAGAGATGGAGAGAGAGACAGAGACAGAGAGAGACAGACAGAGATGGAGAGAGAAAAGACAGAGAGAGACAGAGAGAGACAGAGACAGAGAGACAGAGTCAGAGGGAGACAGAGAGAGAGACAGAGAGAGGGACAGAAAGACAGAGACACAGAGACAGAGAGACACAGAGAGAGACAGAGACAGGAGACAGAGAGAGACATAGAGACAGAGATACATAGAAAGAGACAGACAGAGACAGACAGAGAGAGACAGAGAGAGACAGAGAGAGAGAGAGAGAGAGAGAGAGAGAGAGAGAGAGAGCTCAGCCAGCTGGGGTAGAGCACAGGCTTTGCATACCTGAGGCCCAGGTTTGATCCCGGGTACCATAAGATGCTTCGAACACTGCTGGGCGTGACCCCAGTGAGCTTGCACACTCCACGCCAGCCAAGTGGAGGTTGTCTGTAAAGGGGTGCACATTTGCCCATTTCAGAAACGTGACAGGTCTTGCGGGTGCCGGGTGGTGCTGGTTCCTGGTTTGGGACAGTCCACTGCTCCTCCTCAGGAGCTTGACAGCCTGCCCCGTCCACTTTTGGGAGTGAGGCGGATTTCGTGATGGCTGGTCCCTGCAGCCGTCCATGGTTCTCAAGTTCTTCAATATTTTCTTTTGCTTTTTGGGTCACACCCAGCAATGGTCAGGGGTTGCTCCTGGCTCTGCACTCAGGAATTACTCCTGGTGGTGCTCGGAGGACCCTATGGGGTGCCGGGATCGAACCTGGGTCAGCCACGTGCAAGGCAAATGTCCTTCCTGTTGGACTATCACTCCAGCCCAGTTTTTTTAATATTTTCAAGAATGACAATAACAGAGTAATAAATATGGTCAGACTTAGTTAAAAAATGAAAACTTTTCTTGGAAATTAGAAGAGAGACTCCCCAGAAGGGAGCAACTTAGTATAGGACTAAGTTAAATATGGCTCTTTTTTTTTTCTTTTTGGGTCACACCCAGCGATGCTCAGGGTTGCTCCTGGCTCTGCGCTCAGGAATCACTCCTGGCACAGCATGGGGGACCATATAGGATGCCGGCGATGGAACCTGGGTGGGCTGGGCTGCATGTAAGGCAAACGCCCTCCCTGCTGGACTATCGCTCTGGCCCCTAAATATGGCTCATTTTTTATAGGTATCTTGGGTCTTTGTGTTACTTGTCAAAAGTGACAAAAATGTGATATTTTTTAACAAAACTAACCAAAACACTTAACAGTATTATCATGAACAGTAATAACATTAACAAAACGTTATGTGAGGATTTTACAGAAAGATCTGGCTGATTTAGGACCTTTTGGGCTATATGTTTGACCATTGCCTAGGGGCTGTGTATTAGCTCCTACTTTCCTGTCGGTGATGTTGGGAAATTAACTTCCGATTCTCAGAACGATCCCAGGAATCTGGAACTTTAGAATGTGGGATGGAGACAGCTCAAATGGAGCTGCTCACAGAAGCTGGCAAGGGGAAACTGAGGCTCCCTTTCCAGTCTCGAGGCTGAGAGGGTGTGAGGGGAGGGGTGAGATCCGCTCAGCAGACGTGTCAGGGCGGTTCCCTTCTTTCCCCGCTGAGCCACTTTCTCGGCCGGCTGCGGCGCACGGGCCAGTGTGTGCTGTCTTCCTTCCTTGCTCCCAGACATCGGGAGACTGACCACTCTGGCTGCCTGGGAACTGCCCCGAATTTAGAGCTGAAACCGTCTCTTGGGCAACCCCCTGTCTCGGATAAACCTGATGCTCCTGGGGCTGGAAACTTCCTGACATCCCATAGAGTCCCCCTGAGCACTGCCAGGAGTAATTCCTGAGTGCAGAGCCAGGAGGGACCTTGCAGCACTACCAGGGGGTAACACCTCCTGCCCCAGTACATAAAGAAATAAAATGAAAAAAATACTTAAAAACAGCAAAACCCTTATGTGGTGCGGAGTAGATGCACACAGACTGTCTGAGGCTGGGCCCTCAATCATCATTTGACAGTATTTGCTGTTCACGTTTCTGCCCTGATGCCAGAGAGGCCGCCCCTGGCACCAGCCCCGACACACCCTGCAGCGGCAGAGAACAGTTTTATTTTATTTATTTACCCATTCATTCATTCATTCATTCATTCATTCACTCACTCATTCACTCATTCATTCATTTGCTTTTTGGGTCACACCTGGCAATGCTCAGGGGTTACTCCTGGCTCTGCACTCAGGAATTACTCCTGGCGGTGCTCGGGGACCATATGGGATGCCGGGATCGAACCCAGGTTGGCGCGTGCAAAGGCAAACGCCCCTACTTGCTGGACTATCGCTCCGCCCCAGAGAACAGTTTTAAACAGCGATCATGGCGTTGGTTATGGAAAGGCGAAGAGGTCAGGAAGGGGGAGTAGGGCAACTGGGCAGGCGCAGTAATCAGGAAAGGCATCTTGGAGGAAGAGGAGTTGGGCAGGATGAATAGGGTCAGCAGTTTTCGGGGGGCTTCCCTATGACGCTAAAAAGGACCATCACGTGCTACTGTCGGGATGGAGGGCAGTTGTGTTTTAAGAAAAGGCTGGATCATAGGCTCTGAGAGCAGGCGGTGGGGTCGAGGAGGCCAGAGAGGCCAGGCCCGCCCTGAGGCTCTGGAGGGTCTCCCAGGAGAATGGACTTTGGTCTTCTGGTAGATGGATAGAGCCCCCATCCCCAAGTACTCTCAGGCAGGTCCTCAGGCCCCCTGCTAGGCAAGTGTTGGCTCTGAGTGGGCCTTAGTCAGCCCTGGGGCAACCAGGAATTGCCTGTATTCAGGAATACAAAACTCCAACCTGCCTTGCTTCAATTTTGGGTATCTCTAAAGGGCCACAGCAACTCCAGAGAGCTGCCGAGGACCAGCAGAGGCCTTGATTGCAATTGTTTGATTTTTTTCCTTGATCCCTGCTTCCTTTCCAATGCATCTCCCCAAATCAATCCAGGCATTCTCACTATCAACATTCCTAGAGCCCCAAGACAGCCTTCCCAAGGCACCAGGAAGCCATCACCGGGTAGGAAGTGGGCTGACCCGTCAAATGTGCATCTTATAAAGAGATGACTTGGGACCCCAACAGAGGTGGACGGAAGCTGGCATCAGAGAAAGCCAAAGCCTAGCGAAGATGAGAGAGAACTGAACAGCTGGAGTGGACGGGGAGAAGCGGGGGGGTAAAGTCTCTGTAGGTTCAAGCATCTGTCTCCACTGTTCTTTGCTGACCCCAGGGCATCTGGGGTGACTTGTCTTCTCTGAAAGCAAGCTTGGAAGGGTCAGGGGACGGTGCTGTGCAGCTTGACTAGACATAGGGGCTTGCTTTGTGGTGTCGCCTGTGCTTATGGCCTTCGTGGCCTTGTTCAGGTCCCCCGATAACTCCCAGAGTTTGAGGTGCTGAGTCCAGACTCAACCACAGGAGGCCACTGCCCTTCATGTCAGAGGATATTCCAGGCATTGAGTGTGTAGGGGAGATGGGCTGGGGGTGCCCAGTTCTGGAAGAATAGAAGAAGGTCCTTCATTCCAGAAAAAGGGCCTGGTGCTGGGGCTGAGTGAGAGGCTGGGGTCAGAGTAGTAATGAGACCACTTTGGGGGCGGAGTGATAGTACAGTGGGTAGGACAGTACATATTTGCTGACCGGGGTTCGATTGACGGCATCCCATAGGGTCCCCAGAGCACCCCAGGAGCAATTCCTGAGATCAGAGCCAGGAGTAACCCCTGAACATTGCCTGGTGTGACCCAAAAAAGAAAAAGAGAGAGAGAGAAAGAGGAGAGAGAGAGAAAGAGGAGAGAGAGGGACTACTTTGGGCTTAAGGACTGTGCAAGAAACTGGGGTTGCGGGCAGTAATAGGGGACACAGGACTCTCTGGCTCTTGGAAGCCAAAGCCTGGGGTGCAAGCCTGCCTGTGAGCTAACGACAGGCATAATTATTTGACAGTGTCTGGGAAAGGTGCTAAGAGCCGTGGGTGACATGGCATCAGGTATTGGCACCTGGGCAGAGATCAAGGTGTCGGATAATGGCACACATAAGCTGAAACTGGAAATACACACCAGAGGTGCAGGGGTCAGGGGTCTGGATGGGGCGAAGCAGGGGTGAGCCCGCGCCCTGTGATGTGGGAAGCAAGGGTGACAGCAGATTGGTCCCAAGGTGAGTCCAGACAGGTGACCCGGGGCCCTGGGAGGGCTGCAGGCTCCTGAGACCTTGGTCTCCCAGCCCAGGGTCCCGGACAGCTCTGCGGGCTTGAAGGCCAAGCGCGGGACTTATGACCAAGGGTACCAGGAGCCGCCTGCACAGAAACTCTCCCTAGTCTTAGAGAGTCGGGCTGGGCTGCTCCCCCTTCCCAGGCCCTGCCACTCCCGCAGCCCCTGTGCCGCTGGCTGGTAAGTTTCCTAATATAGCCTGGCCATTTCCTCCCTCACTGGGGGCCAAGAGCTGCCCTCCCTGTTGCAATCTCAGCTTTTCCTGGGCTTAAAGGGACCACGTCAGCCCATCTCATGCAAGAGAAGGAAAAGGGAGATTGACGGATGGGATGTCACTGGCCCGCCCCGCCCCGAGATTAGGTGTCGTCTCTTGCCCCAGTTTGCCGCCGCTCCTGGCCAGTTTGCTCTCCCCTTTTATATTTCTTTCTTCTTTCTTCCAAGTGGAAGGGAAGGAACATGGCTGGACACGGGTGTGAGATTTGGCTCAGGGCGGGTTTATTAGGCAAGTCAGCTGGGGTGAGTCTTCCCAGGAAACTTTCAGTACCTCCCTAGGCATTTCCACGGGACTGTCAGCAGATGGCTAAGCCGGAGGAAGAGGCGCACGGCACAGCGCGGCTGCTCCTTGTTCACTCTCCTTCACGCCAGGCAGTGGGAATAGACGAATGAAAAGGACCGCCAACTCCACTTTTATGGACATCCCAGGGGAGGAAGACATGGACAAGGAAAATCAATGGGCCAGAGAGACAGTTAAGGCGCTTGCCTTGCGTGCAGTCGTAGTCATGACAATGATTCGAACCCTCAGCATGGCGCAGGGGCCCGAGCACCGCCAGGTGTCGTCCCTGAGCACGGAGCTGGGAGTAAGTAAACCCTGGGCACAGAACCAGGTGTGCCCACGTCTCCCCTGCCCCAGCTCTGTGCCTGAAAGAAAACTATGTATATAAGAAAAACCATGTACACATCTTTAAGCATACTTTTTTATGTCTACCTATTTTCAATATATATATATATATATATTCTGTGTGTTCATATTAGATGTGCAATCACTTGTATCACTGTATCACTGTCTTCCCATTGATCGATTTGCTCTAGCGGGCACCAGTAACATCTCCATATGTCCTGTCACATGCTAGTTTAGCCCAAGGGAATCTGCTCACTCCAGGAACATAAAGAGCCTCAAACCATTCCATCAGGTCATGGGAATGAGGTCTATAATTGTTACTGGTATTTGGCATATCAAATACGACACAGGTAGCTTGCCAGGCTCTGCCGTGCGGGTGGGATACTCTTATAGTCACCTCTGATCTCGAGCATTTATTGATGCTGTGATCATTTATTGATCTTCTGCTGGGTGGAGCTCTGACGAGAGGGAGTCCGTATGTGGAAAATGGCGGACCTCATGGTGTGGGGGTTCCTCTGGCTTCTTGCGAGACTGCTGGGGTGGCGGGCCAGGGCCAGAACCCGCCGTCCCTCCCCGGCGCCTCATGATCAGCTAGGCACAGGGAGAGCCAATAGCAGCTCTGCCCTGTATATAATGTGCAATAAGGAAAAATAGAGCCAGGAAAGAGACGCCTTGTCCTGAGTAGCCAAGGAGAACCCAGCGCTCAGAGCAGGGCTCGGGTGGACTCGGTTAGATTCTGCTTCCTTGGCAAACCCACCCACTAACTCTCCTGTGAACGAGACTTATCCAGGGTACACAGCTCACAGGGCGCTTGAGGGGCTGAAGTGAGCCCCCATCATTGCTCCTGAGCCTCCAAGGAGAGGGACGCTGAGCCGGAGGTGGACCGGCTATGGGAGTCCCGGGACACGCTGGCCTTTGCCAAGGTCACGGTCATTGGTTCTGAGCAGCTCAGCGTATCCACGCGAGGACAAACCTTAGAGAGCGTCAGAGCCTGCTTCAGGGACCAGGTCTTGAGGAGAATTGCCCCAGGAGACAGGACTCTGGGTACTTCGAGCCTGTCGGCCGGCCTATGGCGGAGCTACCGACCAGAGTCCCGGCATTCCCCTAGGCAGGCACATGACAAGTGCTGGGCACTCATCAGGGGACACAACTAGGTCCGTCTCCTCAGAGAGCTTCTGTCCTAGCAGGGAGAAAGTCCCCAAAATGAGTGACAGTAGAAGAGAAGGTGAGAAGGGAAACAAGGGCTCCCTGGGGCTGTTATTTCAAATAGGCCTTTGGGGGGTAGGGCCCAGGGCTGGGAGAAGAGCTGGAGGCGGAGGGGACAGTTCACAGGGGCGCCATCAGTCCTGTCTCGGCAGCTGGTCCCTTGGGGGAACTGGCTGGGAAGTTCTGGGGCTGATCTGGCCGTCCCAGGAGAGGGACAGCTCGTGTGGAGAACAGAGTCTCTGAGAGTCCCCGCAAATTAGCGGTCATTGAGAAACCAAGAAGCTTCGTGCCAGAGGCATAAGGGTGAAGATTCAGAGGCCTTTGGGTGCTGCCTGGAGGGGCCACAGGGGGCCGCGGGGAGGCGGAAGATGGACCAGGCGTGGCTTTCTGGGATCATTTCTTTTTTTAAGTGTTTGGGTCACACCAAGCAATGCTCATGGGCTACTTCTGATTCTGCACTCAGGAATCACTCCTGCTGGTGCTCAGGAGACCATGTGGGATGCCGGGATTGAACCCGGCTTGGCTGGATGCAAGGCAAATGCCCTTCCTGTGCTATTGCTCCGGCCCCCAGAGATGGCGTCTCTAGTTCGTTACTGGAGAAGTTTCTCGGATCCTGTAGGGCGCTAAACCATGAGGAGAAGCCAGAGCCTCCTCTCCTGGGCGAGGTCAGTGCTAGATGTTGTTTCTGCTGCTGCCTTTCACCACTGACGCTGGGTCTTCCCTGAGAGAGAGAGAGAGAGAGAGAGAGAGAGAGAGAGAGAGAGAGAGAGAGAGAGAGAGAGAGACAGAGAGACAGAGACAGAGAGACAGAGAGACAGAGAGACAGAGACAGAGACGGAGACAGAGAGAGACAGAGAGAGAACTCAGTCTGAGTGGCTTCTTGAAAAGGAAACAGAAGTGGGTGCTGGGATGCATTTCGGGGAGGCAGCGGGACCAGCGGCAGCCATGACACCCACCTAGAGCGTTGGGGTGAGCGTGAAGGTGGCGGGAGGGAGATCTCTGGTTTATGCACTTAACACAAGCCCCCACGCCTCCCTGTTCTTTCTGTTTTTCATTTCAATCTCAAACCTCCTAATGAGGTGGGAGGCTGCTATTAGCTCACTGGTATTAGCTCTGGCAGGTGAGGCTGCTGGGGCACAGAGAGGTGAAGGCACTGGCCCGAGGTCACAAAGCCAGTGAAGGGAAGCAGCAGGTTTGGACCCGGCAGCCCGGCTGGATCCTAGCTGCCCCTCCATGCTCCTCGCTCACGACAGCTGGGGCTCTCGTGGCTTTGCTGCCGACACCCGCTTGCACTTGCCACCATCCCTGTATGTCCGTCCTGAGGTGGTCAGTCTCACCAGCATGGCCACCTCCCTGTGACGCCGCTCCAGTACCTGTGCACTATCGCACACTCCCTGGGCCTGTGGGTCTACTGTCCATGGTTTCAGTTACCTGCAGTTTGAAAATATTACGTATAAGATATTTATACACACACAATACACACACAGAGGCTATGTTCATTGAATTTTTATTATAGCATATCCTTGTTTCTTTAGTTGGGGCCACACCTGGTAGTGCTCAGGGGGTTACTCTCAGCTCTGTACCTGAGGTCACTCCGGCGCTGGGTGACCAGGAAGACCTGGGGTTTGAACCCGGGCCTCCCATCATGCAAAGCAGGTGCTAAGCCCTTCGAGCGCTCTCCTTGCCCTGCTCTGTTTTACTGGTTATTGTTATTCATCTCTCTCTGTGCCTTATGTGTCAGCCACAGGCCTGTGCATATAGGAAGTGGCTCAGCTGATGTAGGTTGGGGGGCCATCAGCGATTTCAAGCATCCACAGGGGCTCTGGGATGTTCCCCATGGGGAAGGGGGTCACTGCTGTCCGTCAAAGGTACTGTCCACACTCCAGCACGGCCCACTGCAGTGAAGGCTCTCTGCTCACTCCAACACAGCCCCTCGCCGCGGCCACCCCAAAGATATCCGCCTACACACTTGCTGTCCTACCTTCCCGAGCGGGCATGGTCCCATGGCCAATCCCGCTGGCCAGCCTTAAACAAACGTATCCTCCTCCTCCACAGCCTGGCCAGCTCCTGTGAACTCTCTGCCTGGCACTCAGTCTTACCTTTGCGTGTCCACAGCCCATATGACACACTCGGGGACTCTCCGTGACCCGCTGTGTACCTGCTGCCTGGCGTGCCCGTGATGGCGCCCACTCCGTGATGGCGCCCACTCCCGTGATGGCGCCCCTCCGTGATGGCGCCCACTCCTGTGATGGCGCCCACTCCGTGATGGCGCCCACTCCCTGATGGCGCCCACTCCCTTGATGGCGCCACCCGCGATGGCGCCCACTCCTATGATGGCGCCCCCGTGATGGCTCCCACTCGTGTGGCGCCCACTCCCGTGTTGGTGCCCCTCCCGCGATGGCGCCCACTCCCGCGTGGGGCCACTCCTGCTGCCTTGCGACTCCCCACCAACACAGAGGCTCCCTCCTTGCACAGATACACCATCCTCCAACGGCGCCTCCATTCTGTCATGCGAGACAAAATCTGTGGGTGCTCCTTCAAATTCACCCTTGAACAGCCGCATCGGAAAGGGGGGTGGGTGGAGATAGCTCAGAGTGTGGCGCGCATGCCGAGGCCTGCAGTTCCGTCTTGGCACCGCCCGGATCCCGCCCAGCACTGGCGGGCGAGTGCTGTAGCATTTAGTGGACTAGCAAGAGAGTTATCGGCTTGTGGATCTGACCATGTGGTCACACACCCCTCAGAGATTACTGCTAGGTCACACTCTGCCTATAATATCATAATAAAAGGAAAGCAGTTTTAAAACAGTTTTACTCAGCCTCACTTGTCCCTAACGGCCTCAGCACGCCTCCTGGCAACCAGCAGGCATCAACGCACCATGCAAAAGGTTGCTCTTGTCCTGGTGCCTGTGCAACCTCGGCTGCACACACAACCTCTACTATGCACAATTTTGGGGCATATTTTTCCACTCAAGGGACTATTTCCACCGATTCCCACCGCCGGACCCACTTCGGGCTTGCCCTTTTCCATGAGTGACCACCTCCATTACCTCCTGACCTCTGGTCTCTGTCTCTGTCTGTCTGTCTGTCTGTCTGTCTGTCTGTCTGTCTGTCTGTCTGTCTCTGCCACATACGGCAGTGTCCAGGGCTTACTCCCGCCTCTGTGCTCAGGGATTAATCCTGATAGGGCTCGGGGTTGCAGACTGGGTGCAGGGATTCAACCCAGGTCAGGCAAGAGCCAGCCCCGCTGGACTGTGGCTCCGGGTCCCCATTACTGTTCCTAGCCTCTTCTGCTCCTCCCTTGTCAATCCCGCCCCTTGGACAGCCCCCGCCCGCAGGCCACCCGTGGTGCGCCCATGCGCGGGGCCCCAGCCGTGCCTCCCCTCTGACCCTGCCGTCCTCTCCTCGCCCTGCAGGCACCTACCAAGGCCAGTTCACCAACGGCATGCGCCACGGCTACGGAGTGCGCCAGAGCGTCCCGTACGGCATGGCCGTGGTGGTGCGCCCGCCCCCTGCGCACGTCGCTCTCGTCCCTGCGCAGCGAGCACAGCAACGGCACGTTGTCCCCGGACTCGCCCGCCTCGCCGGCCTTCGACGGCCCCGCGCTGCCCTCGCCCAGCATCCACGCGCGGCGGCTTCGCGCTCAGCCTGCTGGCCAGCCCCGACGCGGCGGCGCGCGCCCAAGGGCGGCCTGTTCCAGCGGGGGGGCGCTGCTGGGCCGGCTGCGGCGCAGCGAGTCCCGCACGTCGCTGGGCAGCCAGCGCAGCCGCGTCAGCTTCCTCAAGAGCGAGCTGAGCTCGGGCGGCTCCGGACGCCGCGTCCACCGGCAGCCTGGCCGAGGGCGCAGAGGGCGCTGACGACGCGGCGCCCTTCGAAGCCGACATCGACGCCACCACCACCGAGACCTACATGGGCGAGTGGAAGAACGACAAGCGCTCGGGCTTCGGCGTGAGCGAGCGCTCCAGCGGCCTCCGCTACGAGGGGCGAGTGGCTGGACAACCTGCGCCACGGCTACGGCTGCACCACGCTGCCCGACGGCCGCCGCGAGGAGGGCAAGTACCGCCACAACGCGCTGGTCAAGGGCACCAAGCGCCGCGTGCTGCAGCTCAAGAGCAGCAAGGTCCGGCAGAAGGTGGAGCACAGCGTGGAGGGCGCCCAGCGCCGCCGCAGCCATCGCCGCGCCAGAAGGCCGAGATCGCCGCCTCAGGTAGGATGCCGGGGTTGGTCGCGGGAGGGGATGGCCCCCGCGCCGGAGGACGACCATCGAGGCACTGCCGCTTCCTGGGTCATGCAGGGATTTCCCTGTGACCTCTAGAAGGTTTTGCGAGAGTCACGCCAGGCTCTGATGGTCCCTTGTTGCCTGTCCTTTCGTCCATCCGTTCACACAACCCCTCACTCCACCGTCCGGATTATCCTTCCTGCCCCCCCAGCCATTCTGTTCCCTGAGTACCAGCCACCTACTACCCACCTACCTTCAGTCTTTGGCGGTGGCATCTGCGTGAAGCGCCTACCATCCGCCAAGGCATTTCCTCACTGACCCTGTCTGCCCTTCCAGCTCCCGGTCTTTTACCCACCGGCCATCAAGTCACCCACCCGTGTTTCACCCATTCAAGGCTCACCACGCAAATGTTGAGACAAATATTCAACCCCATACTGCCCCCTCTCCAGCCTGCCACCTGCCTTCAGTCCGCCATCTTTGTTCACCCACTTACCTTCATTAATCCAGCTGTGTTCACCACTCAGTCAGGCTCCCATCCACCAGTCACCTAACACCCATCAGCCATCACCCATATATTCATCCATCTGTCCATCCGTCTGTCCATCCATCATCCAACCATCCATCCGGTCCGCCCGTCCATCCATCCATTCACCCATCCATCCGTCCATCCATCCGTCCATCCATCCGTCCATCCATCCGTCCGTCCATCCATCCATCATCCATCCATCCATCCATCATCCATCCATCCATCCTCCATCCATCCATCCATCCGCCATCATCCATCCATCCATCCACCCATCCATCCGCTCCATCCATCCGTCCGTCCATCCCCATCCGTTCCATCCATCATCCATCCATCCATCCATCATCCATCCATCCATCCATCCATCCATCCATCCATCCATCATCCATCCATCCATCATCCATCCATCCATCCATCATCCATCCATCCATCCATCACCCTTATATCCATCCATTCCCCACCCATCTGTCTTCTATCCACCCATCCATCCATCACTGTCAGACATTCACCCATCATCCATCCATCCATCAATCATCCATCCATTCAACCACCTCCATCACCCAATCATATTTGTCTCCAACAGTTCATCCAATTAACCCACTCAGGCCCCATCCACTCTGCTCCTCCCTTTCATTCATTTTCAACGCCCCCATGCCTTCCTATTTCACTTCAGGAAAAGTTAGTGGCTCCAAGCATTTATTGTACCTGCTGTGCGTATGGCACTATTTTGAGTGGCGTGATTTCAAATATCGATTGATTCAGTCTCCTGGATGACCTTGTAAGGTCAGTGCTGTTTCCATTTCCATTTCACAGAGGAGCTAAGGTGAGGTTTTGAGAAATAAGGTGACGGGTCCCCAGTCGCTCTGACTGAGTGGCCTCTCCCTGTGGGCTCCTACCCTCCGGCCACCTCATTTCTACTTCCCTTGACCAGTATCTATACTTTGTTCATCGTGCTGGTCTAAAGCCATCTCTGACTCTCCCTGCAGTGGGGTTTTGTTATGGTGGGAGTCTTGCCGGTGTTTCTGTTGTCGTCTGTGTCAGGGGCTTCGGCTTGAAGTGTTCAGAGGGGAGCAGACCTGGGACTCGACTGGGCTCTGCAGTCTTTGAGCACAAAAAACTGGGGCAAATCAGTGAGTCCTTCTGGGCCCTGCCGTTGTTCAGTAAATTTGTTTTTCTGACATTAGACCTGAGCTCCAGGCTGGTTTAGGACCAGGTGGTCATGCTTTTTATAATCCAAACCTTTTATGAGGGAAAGTGTCATGAGTAAAAGAGGATTGCATTAAAATTAAGACTTTCAGGGGCTGGAGCGATGCCCAGCGGGAGGGCGTTTGCCTTGCACGCGGCTGACACGGGTTCGATCCCTGGCATCCCATTATGGTCCCCTGAGCACCGCCAGGAGTAATTCCTGAGTGAAGAGCCAGGAGTAACCCCTGAGTGTCGCCGGTGTGACCCAAAAAAAGCAAAAAAAAAGTTAAGACTTTCATATTGCATTGCTTTTCATCTATAAATCTTATTTAAAATTCTTTATTTCAGTTTTTTTTTTGCCACATCCAGTGGTACTCAGGGCTTACTCCTGACTCTGGCTCAGATCACTCCAGGTGGGGCTCAGAGAATATATGTGGTACCAGGGATCAAACCCTGGTTGACCACATGTAGGACAAGCTCTCTGCCCACTGCACTGCCCCTTGGGTTCCAATTTTTGCCTTAAAAATGTTGCATAGACAGTACAGAGAATTTCCATACTGCCACTGTGCCTTTTCTGTTGACGGCCTCATCTTACATAACCTTTATCCTGTTATGTCAAATTTGGTTCATTGCTATCGCCCCATCACTATTATGCCAAATCCAAACATCATTGGATTTTTACTAGTTTATCCAAATGCTTTCTTGTTTATTTTTTTTCTGGTCGTGATCCCAGCTGGAGTCGCTCCTGCACAGACCCTGGAACACCTCCCAGAGAAACCCCCGCTCTGTGCCTCTCAGAGTCAGGAACTGAGGTGATGTGGGGCCGGAGCGATAACACAGCGGGTAGGGCATTTGCCTTGCACGCGGGCGGACCCGAGTTCGATCCCGGCATCCCATATGGTCCTCTGAGCACTGCCAGGAGTAATTCCCGAGTGCAGAGCCAGGAGTAACCCCTGAGCATTGGCGGGGTGGTACCCAAAATGCCAAAAATAAAACAAAGTGATGCACATTTCGCCTCCAAGAGGAAAGACACACCCCTTGTCTTTGGGGTCACATGACATATGCAGCTGACCCCAGACTCACACCTTGGGCTTTCCAAAGCCATCTCGGTTCACCTGTTCCTGCTCACCTGCTCACCGGAGAAGTTTACCTCCTAGAAAACTCACAAAATCCCTCATTCCTGTGGGGTCAGGAAGTAGTGGGCAGCAGTGGCGGTTCTGAATGGAGGATGTGAGGGGCTGTAAGCTAATATTATGAGGCACGCCTAGGCTGCAGAAGGACCGATCCCAGTGTGACCCAAGAAGCAAGAATGAATGAATGAATGAATGAATGAGCGAACGAATAGATGAATGGATGGATGGATGGATGGAGCACTTGCCCGGAGCACTTGCCCGGGCAGGGGACTGTGTTCATTGGCCCTTACAACTTGTTTCCGAACTTCCTTCTTCTGCACCCCGCCCCAGCCCTGTTGCCAGCTTTGCTACGTGCCCACTTCTCTCCTACGTTCCTTTGAAATCTGTCTTCAAAGCAGCTTCCTTAAAAATCCCGTTTTCCAGGGCCAGAGTGATGGGACAGTGGGCAGGGCCTTACATGTAGCCCACCCGGGGTTTCATCCCGCCATCACCACTCAGGCGGTGCCAGGAGTGATCCCTGAGTGCAGAGCCAGGCGTAAGCCCTGAATCTCACTGGGTGTGACACCCTGCCCCCAGTAAAAATCCCCTGTGTCCATCTGTCCATCAAATGCAAAGGAAGGTTTTCTGGTTCCTGCTGGAAAGGGGTGTGCCGTGGTCAGAATGCAGACTCCGGCCGGCCTGGGCTCAGTCTAAGGGGAGGTATCGGTCATCACCCATGTTTGGGGCCTGTTCTTTCACTTCGACATTTTTATTTCTGAACGTTCTTTGCCGCTGTGTGGAGGGGTCTGGAGAGAATCATGCTGAATGGAGTTAGGCTGTTTACTGTCACAGTTTTTGGTTTCTGAGCCAGCCCAGTGCCTGAGCACAGGCCACCCAGTGGCTCCAAGGGGTCAGCATCCTCCAGGGACTCTGGCCGTGAGGGGAGGAGAGTTCAGGACACCCAACATGGGTAGGCGAGAGGAGCAGAGCCAGGAGCTGCCGCAGCTGGTCTGGGAGCCCCCGGGACGCCCGATGGGCAGGCGAGAGGAGCAGAGCGCCAAGAGCTGCCCCAGCTGGTCTGGGAGGGTCCCTGAAGGGCCTGGATGAACTCACTCATACAGTTCTAACTGCGGTGCAGCAAGTTTTGCAGATTTTCAGAGATGAAAACATGCGCCGCTCACACAGCTAGGAAGGAGATCGGAGCTTCCGAGCCAGAGACCAGGCTCTTAGCAGCTCCCTGTGAGCCCCGTCCCCTGCAGTGAGCTTCTCTCTGTCTTTTTCCTGTTCACAGACTTGGGGGGGCAGGGATTTGTTTAAGGAAATTTGAATAATAAAGCATGAAAAGCCTCCACCCTCCCTGCCCTACAGTCCCACTGTTCAGGGGCTCATAGAGCCCCCTCCTTTCTTCTTTCTCTTGTTCCTGTTCCCTCAGCGCCCCCTGCCCCCCCCAATACACACATACTGGGTTCTCCTTACTCATTCTTCAGCTAATTTGGACTTAAAAGGCTTTGAGATCTTCCCGTCCTCTGCAAATCGATCCACCTTGCAGGGAAAGGGTGCACCTAGTCTTGCCCAGGGTTCGCTCCTGTGCTCTGTGCTCAGGGATCATGTTTGGGAGAATATCTGGGGATTGAACTTGGGTCGGCCGTGAGCAAGGCGAGCACCCTGCCCTCTGTGCTCTGTAACCGGTGATTCTTTTTGGGCTATTGGGTCACACCCGGTGATGCTCAGGAGTCACTCCTGGCTTGCCCCTGGTTACATAGCCGCATCTGGCTGATTCATGGGGTGACTCCGCCCAGCCATCACTGCTTCAGGGTCACTCCGCAAAGCCTGCAGTGTTTCTGCGGCACCCTCTGCTCTGCACATCGCCCAGGGGTGTCTCGAGCCAGGCCTGGCCTGTAGACATAAGGGAAAGTGTGGGTCGTCACCCACGTTTAGTTAAAGGGCCGCCTCACCCAGTTCTGCTATTCCAAGCATCGCGGGAGTGCCTTGGGCCTATAAACCCACTGGCCCGCAGTTTTAGCAGGTGCACACACGCCATTGCTGTCAAAAGCTAAATTCTGTGGCCTCTGTCCCGACAAGGACGATGAACACAAACCAGAGAATGATATCTGGTTGCTGAGTCATAAAGAATGTGCTTATGTGCATTGTTCAGAACCACGGGTAAGCTGCAATGGACTGGAGCCAGCTTTCCCTCCGGCCACTACCTGCGGACAGACCGCCACACCCTCCACCAGCTGGGCAAAGTGGGGTGTTCCAGCACCCCATGACCTGTTTCTGCTTCACCTCCTCGGGTTCCGTGAAGGGCTGAGAGGGCTCAGTGTGCTGGAGTGAGTGC
>JAJIBD010007305.1:0-40219 GCA_021461705.1 Cryptotis parvus | reverse complement strand
AAATTTTGTTTACATTAAAATTAATAATGAAAAATGAAACCTTGCCTTTATAGTTTTCTGATCCTGTCCGGTTATTAATACTAATGCCTGTATTCAATTTTGGGAAAGGAAGATAGGTCTCATTCTTATCTTTTTGATAAGGGGTCAGAGAACTACGGGATTAAAGGATCTGTTGGAGGATAAAGTAATGTTTCAATCCATATAATACAGAAATATGCCCTCACCACTGCCCACTTTTAAAACTAAATACATGTAGAAGTCTTTGAAAATCTGCTTTTCTTTAGAACCTCAGTATGTTATTGGACCCCTAAGTTATATGAGGAGCAGTTTTAGAGTGAGGAAAAAATTTACTCTCAAACCATTTTCTTTTCCAAAGCTTTTGTAAATACTTTATTAAGCAAGAAAACCCATTTATAAACAAAACTTGAGTCTGAACAGCTGAGACTCAGCCCATAATTAGTCACAACTATATTAGCCTCAAGTTTTTAGCCAGATAGAAATTTTTATTTTTATTGAGAGTAATGCTTCTGTGTCAGGGAACACTATCTTATTGACAGTTTCTTTAAAAATTATTTTGAACTGAAGGATAAAAAGGCCTCTTCATATTCCTAATAATGAGAAAAACTGCCACCTACTGAATAGTTTCCCTATTCACTATTTTCCAAAATAATATGAATTTCATTGTTTTCCAAAAAGCTCAGTGATGCCAACAGTTTGACAATTCTGAACATATTGAATATAGCTAATAAATGTGAAAAGTAGATGGACATTTAAATTGAGGTAAGGATTAGGAACAGGATAATTATTTTCTGATTTGATATTTAATCATCACCTTTATCACTTCCAACAAGTGCTGATTCCACAGGAAACAAGGTCCTGGGCTGTTCTGGAATAAGCCATTTGTTATTGAACTTTTCAGTAAAATGACCTCAGAAAATGGAAGAATATAAAGCCTTTTTATTCACTTAATTCTATTTCATGTACATACTTCATTTAATCCCAATAACACAATGGATATCAGCATGGTATGCATTTAATCTATTCAGAAACATACAAACTTTTTGGCACCTGGTAGTGATGGTTCACCCACCTCTTGCATTTTGAGACTATTCAGCAGGTCTAAATTTTCCCACTGGATGATAGCCCAGTTCACCCAGCCCATGTGCGATAATCACAATTCAATGAAAAAAAGGAAAATTTGAATTTTTTCTAGCATTTTATTTTCTAGATATTTATATGCCTAAAAGGAGAGAAGTCATTTCAGCATTTAGTTTCTGTATGAAACTCCTCTCTAAGTAACATTTTTTTTTAGTGTCAGGCACCATGGTTTACAAAACTGTTAGTGTGCCATTTCATGCACAGAACATCCCAGCATTACACCTCCACCAGGGTCCAATGGTGGAGGGTCACCACTATCCTACTGTTGCCTTCCCTCTCTACCTGCCTCCTTTCCAATCCCCATCCCAACCACCTGAGATTTCTGCTCAAAACTAGTTCCTATGGGTACTTACTATTTCCATAAGATGTTTCTTTTTTTTTATCTTACATGCAAGATCATTCTGTGTTTTCCCTCTCCCTTCTGACTAACTCCACTTGGCAAAATACTCTCTAATGTGTCCACATAGAAACGAAGTGCATGATTCCATCTTTTTTTAAGTAACCAAGTAGTTTTCCATTGTGTGTATGCACCATAGTTTGCATTGTTTTATACAATCATCTGCTCTTGAACATTTTATAGATTTTTTTTGCTATTGTGAATAATGTAGCAATAAATATAGGAGCATGAATGTCTTTTCAGAATAGTTTTGGGAACCTTGGGGTACATGTCAAGAAATGAAATTGCTGGATCATATAGAGGCTCAATTCCTAGAATTTTGACAAATGACCATATTGTTTCCAAAAAGGCTGTGGAACAATAGATATTCCAACAAGCAAGTGAATGACAGTCTCTTCTGCCCCACATCTACAATAAGGCTGATTTTTTGGTGGTAGGGGATAATATGTGTCAGTCTTTCTGATGTGAGATGATATCTAATTATTTTGATTTGCATTTTGATTTGCATTTGATTAGGAATAATTTTGATTCCCTGATGATAGTGATACAGAGCATTTTTTCATATACCTCTTGGCCACTTGTATGTCTTCTTTGAGGGAGCCTGTGTTCATATCTTAACTGCATTTTTTGATATCGCTATTTGTTTTTTTCCTTCAAAAGTTTTACTAAGTGCTTTTATCAACCCATTATCAGAGAAGTAGTGGATGAATATTCTTTCCCAGTCTGTGGGGTATCTTTATATTTTGGTCATAATTTCTTTTGCAGTGCTTAAGTTTTAGAGCTTGATGTTCAGTGCCATTGAATTATTGAAGATACCTCTAGATTCATTATTATCATGTGTTATGCCTATGTTTTCTTCAATATGATCTATGGATCAGTTCAGATATGAAGCTTCTTTATTTTAATTTTATTTATCTTGTGTGCATGATTAAAAGGTTCTGAGCTCATTGTTCTCATGCGATTGATCTGTTTTCCTACCACCAATTGTTGGAAAAGACTTTTATTTGTTCCTCTTCATACTTTTTGCTCCTTTATTAACTGTCCATATATAGACATTATTAACTGTCCATATATTAACTGTCCATATATGAACAGGATTGGCAGAACATTAGGATGAAGGGCAACCATGCTAGCAAGCTGGCTTCGGAAAGGATTCAGCACAATCGACCATATCCACACTGTAACCAAGCTCATTGAAGTATGTAAGGAGTTCAGGATGCCGCTCTGTCTCACGTTCATTGATTTAAAGAAAGCCTTTGATTCTGTGGAGACTGAAGCGGTCATGGAAGTCCTGGCCAAACTGGTCGCTTCAAACCCAATACATCAAGATCCTTCATGAGCTGTATTACGGATTCACCACCAGGATCTCACCATTCTACAAAGAAGCGATCATCAATGTCAAAAGAGGGGTTCAGCAGGGTGATACCATTTCACCAAAACTCTTCAGACCACCCCTTGAGATCATCATGCGACAATTAGAATGGGATGGAATGGGTGGGAGTGAAGATAGATGGTCGGCAACTAAACCACCTCTGCTTCGCTGATGACATCGTTCTAATAACACCAAACATTAGCCAAGCGGCACAAATGCTGGCTGACTTCGACTGAGAATTTGGAAATATAGATCTACAGCTGAATCTCAGCAAAACTATGTTCATGAAAAATGAACTAGTTCCAGAGGCCCCATTCACTCTCAATGGAACAAACATCTCTGAATGCAGCAGTTATGTGTACCTAGGTCGAGAAGTCAACATGATGAAGGACCTAAAACCTGAGCTGCACAGGAGGAAGAGTGGGCATGGATTGCCTTCAAAAACATGGAAGAAATAGCTAAAAGACAAAGAATCTCTGGCTCTGGGCACATCTCTTCAACTCCACTGTTCTCCCTGCATTAACATACGCCTCAGAGACCAGGGCCCCTACAAAAGCAGGATGAGAATGCTATTCGGGTCTCCCCAAAGAAGAATTGAAAGAGCTATGCTTGGAATATCATGCCTCACTCAAGTGAAAGAAGGAATCCGGAGCTCTGACCTCCGTTGCTGTTCCAGAGTTAGGGTGCTGTCTCATTTGCCAAGGCATTGAAAATCAGATGGGCTGGATATTTAATGTGATTTGCAGACAACCGCTGGACTAGAGCTGTTACCGACTGGTTCCCACGGGATGTCAAAAGATCACGTGGCCACCCACCTACAAGATGGTCAGACTTCTTTGTCAAGACCCTGGACGAACGGTTTGAGGCTCTTGTATTCCTGAAGCAACTAGATGCCATTGGGCTACAGTGGCACGAGATAGAGTCAAATGGAAATGTTACTGGCGCCCGCTCTAGCAAATTGACGAATAATGGGATGTCTAGTGATCTAGTCTAGTCTAGTGATATGGACAGACTAACTCTCCATATGCTTTTGATCTGTTCCTGAACTCATGATTTTGTTCTAGTACCATGCTGTTTTAATTACCACCACTTTATCATATAGTTTGAGATAAGTTTTAGTGTGAATTCCCAAGACACAGACACTAAGTTGAGAGGTTGCATATGAAAAAATTAACAGGGCCTGCTCTCAGTGAAGAGACATATAAAGAATAAAACAAAAGGAAGGGACTGAACTTCAGTTGGTTACAAAAGGAGGCCTCAGCCAGTGAGAAGAGAAGCCCAAACTGGGATGAATTAAGTTAAGAAAAGGTCTGGGCATTGTATTACCAAATCAGCACGTTCCTTGTCATGGGTTGCTTTCAGAAAGGGAGGCAAATTTGGGGGAGACAGTTCTCAACAGACATGTCAGGTGAAAGGACATACAAAACTTAGTGGCAACAGTTTAGGATGCTATAACAGTCCCAGAGAGGGTTTGTGCAGAGCTCTAGTGCCTGCACTACAAAGTCTACATGATGTGACCCCTTTTATTATTGATCTTCCTCAGTCATACTGTGCTGGTCTTCTTCCTAGAACCTGAAATTAATAGCTATTCTCTCCTTTCAGTCCCTTTTTTCTTCCTGTTTTCTCCATCAGAAAAAACTCTCTGAAGTGAGAAGTTGTTTCACTTGCTTTGCCTAGGAAATACTGGTTTGACTCCAGTATGATGACTGAACCCCTAAGTTTCAGAGAGTGCCAAAAGTGGGTCTCTTATAGCTCTCTCCAGATGTCCACCAACTTCACTCCTCTACCTCCTCTCAACTCTGCTTAACAATGTCTTTTCTGTTTATCATGTAAAATTGTATCCTTTGCCTTCATAAACACTACCCAAGCTCCCTTCTGCTCAATACCATCTAAAACAGTCTCACCTCTTTGTTTTGTTTAGTTTAAGAATACAAAATCCCACGGGGAGAGCTGCCATCCAGCGCCCCCCTAGCTCAGCTGACCATGAGGCTCCCAGGAGACAAGATGGGTTTTGGATGTTGGCCCATCACCTCTCTAGGGCCTCGGAAGCAGCCAGATGAAACTCACTCACCATAATAACTGTCATTTTCGCAGTCCGAACCCCACAGCTCCTCAGAATCCACAGAAAAGAGAGATGCTGATCTCAAGACCAGCTGAGAGCAGCTGAGTTCGAGCCCAGGTAGGAGGCTCTTGGAGGCAGAAGTCACCAGGCATTCCTGGAGATGGAGCTGGGGTACCCCTACCCCTCTCTGACCCATCCCAGAAGCTTGGTGGCCCTGCCCACAAACTGCCCCTGGGTTCTCATCCATGATGCAGAGACTCAGAAGCACGGGGAGAGCTGCCATCCAGCTCACCGCCCCAGCTCACTGACCTTGAGGCTCCCAGGAGGCATGATGGATTCTGGGAGTGGGCCCATCACCTCTGTAGGGCCTCAGAAGCAGCCAGATGACACTCTCGCTCACCATAATAGCCCTCATTTTTGTGGTCCGAACACTGTACATCAAACTAGTGGAACCAATCATGTTCTAGAATATATTACAATCTACAGTGTGTAAGAAAGGGAAGCAAGAAGGAGAGAGGGGCTAGGGAGAGAGAGGGAGAGAGAGAGAGAGAAAAGAGATAAAGAACCTGCCATGGAGGTAGGCTGGGGAAGGGGAAGGGAGGTGGGGACATGGTGATGGGAGATGGGCAGGGGTGTAGGGATGGGTATTGGAACACTGTAGAACCAAAATTCAAACATGAACATCTTGTAATTGTTTATCTAACGGTGGTATAATAAAATATTTTTTAAAAAAGAATACAAAAATCCAAAAATTATAGTCTCTAATACATAATAAGCAAAATGTGCCAATGGGTAGAATAAATAAGAGGTCCAAATATTGTATAGAAAAAGATATAGCTCCTGATTTGTATGAACTGTAGCCTGTTCTCTAATGGTTAGTTTTAAGTATTCTGATTATAGTAATTTATGATTGTTAATTATTTGGTAATTTTTCTGGCCAAAGATCAAATTGATCACAGTGCCATTTCTTTGGTAAATTAAAGAAGAACAGATTTAAAATTAAATCATTCTTCTATAGAGACAGCCCACAGACTGGGAAAGAATATTCACTCAATACCCATCTGGTAAGGGGTTAATATCCAGGATATATCAGGCACTGGTAGAACTTTACAAGAAGAAAACAGCCAACCCCATCAAAAACTGAAGAGAAGAAATGAACAGAAACATCCAAAAAAGAAGAATTTCGAATGGCCAAAGGTATGAAAAAGTTCTCTTCATCTTTAATTATGAGGGAGATGCAAACAAAACAACAATGAGGTATCATTTTATGCCACAGTGAGTGACACATGTCCAGAATAGCAAGAACAAGTGCTGGCATGGATTCGGGGAGAAAGGGACTCTCATCCACTGTAGGTGGGAGTGTTGACTAGCCCAGCCCTTTTAGATAACTATATGGACATTCCTCCAAAAACTAGATATTGAGCTCCCATTTGACACAGCAATACCACTCTTAGAATATACCCTGGAGACCCAAAACACACAGAAGAAACACTATCTGTACTTTGATATTCATTGCAGCATTATTCACAATAGCAAGAATCTGGACTTAACCTGAATGCCCGAAAACAGATGACAGGCTAAGAAATTTTTGGTACATCTACACAATGGAATATTATGCAGCTGTCATAAAAAGACGAAGTCATGATATTTACCTGCAAATGATGGTCATGGAGATTATCATTCTGAGTGAAATTAGTCAGAAGGAAAATGACAGATATAGAAAGACTGAATTCATTAGTGGGATATAAATACGCACTAGTGTTCTACTAATTGTGGGAAATGGTAGCATCACACTAGAACTGAGTATTGAATGTACACATGGGTATTGAATGTACACATTTAGGATTTACATGATAATCCATAAATGTCTGTAGGGCAAGCCACAGTGTGGAAGAGAAGAGACAGAGAGAGAGAGAGACAGAGAGACAGAGAGAGTCAGAGAGAGAGAGAAGGAGAAAAAGAGAGAGAGAAGAAAAAGAAAAAAGTGCCTGCTATAGAGGCAAGCTAGGGGAAGCGGGAAATTAAGGGAATTGGTGGTGGGAGTATTCCACTGGTGGAACAATGTATAACTGAAACCCAGTCATGGACATCTTTATAATTGTATATCGTAAGGTGGTATATTAAAAAATGTAAAAAATAATAAAATTAAATCATTCTACTTGTTTTGATGATAATGTTACACTATTTTTAAATAACAAGAAATAATTGAACATATTACTTATGATTTGCAACTTGAAAAAATAGATTGGAAAAGTTGGGTGCTGTCATTGATGGATGGATGGCAACATCTACTGTAAAATTAATACACAGCATCTGGAAATCCCTGAACAGAATTTTATGTTTAAGCAGGAGCCTAGAATAGCTAGGAACCTAAAATTTCCACAGCTCTAAAGTGAAAGCATGAGACAATTTTAAAATACATATCTTTCTTCACAAGTAGGGCCGAGAAAGAGGAACTGGTGATTTTGGAGAGATAAATATTTAAGTTTCACTTTAAAGAGTCTTTAAAAGAAATTACAGTAGATACCAAATATACATTTTTATTTCCATAAAATGTCAAAGATATTTTGACTCAAATCCCAAGAACTTAGTCCTAACTATATAACTCCCTCATCTTACTAAGAACGAAATTGAAAAGAAGACATCAAGTTGATGGTTTTAGTATTTATTCAGTTAATTGTGGGGAGCACACATCAGATGGTAGTCAGGGATTCCTTTTGACTCTGTGCTCAGGCTTCAACCCTGGCAGTATTCAGGGGAACATATGTAGTGACAGCCGAGAAATGGGAGCCAGAGAAATGCTAGATAAAAGTTTTAAGTGCTGTACTATTTTCATGCTGTTTGGTTTGTTTTTTAAGTCTCCCCTTTCCTTTGTTATTATTATGGTGACAGAAATTTGCACATCCACTTTGTTGCGGTGCTCATGGAGAATTGAACACTTCAATGGAAGTTCATGTACGCGTAGAGCTGTGCACCAGAGATCATACACTCTGCTGTACTCCTGGAGTCCTAACTCAGGGGTCAAACTCTGACATGCAAAGCAGGAGTTTTTTGCTGTTCAGCCATTCCCAGATCATTTATGTTATTGTAAATGAATTTACTTTGGGTTTTAGTATAAAATTAGTATAACTTCAAACCCTTCAGTCAGCTAACATTCAGTAGGGATATATTGAATTCTTACCCTCAAGTTTTTCATGAACATAGTTTTGTTGAGATTCAGCTGTAGACCTATCTTTCCACAATCTTGGTCAAAGTCAGCCAGCATTTGTGCCACTGGGATAATGGTTGGTGTTATTAGAATGATGTCATCAGAAAAGCGGAGGTGGTGTAGTTAACTGTCTATCTTCACTCCCATTCCTTCCCATTCTAATTGTCTCATGATGTTCTCGAAGGTGGCACTGAAGAGTTTTGGTTAAATGGTATCACCCTGCCGAACCCCTCTAGTTCCAGAGGCCCCATTTGAACTATTTCAAATGAACTAGTGCCAGAGGTCCCAATTCACTCTCAATGAAACAAACATCTCTGAATGCAGCAGTTATGTGTACCTAGGTCGAGAAGTCAACATGGTGAATGACCTAAAACCTGAGCTGCGCAGGAGGAAGAGAGCTGCATGGAATGCCTTCAAAAGCATCGAAGAAATAGCTAAAAAGACAAAGAACCTCCGGCTCCAGGCACATCTCTTCAACTCCACCATTCTCCCTGTATTAACATACGCCTCAGAGACCTGGGCCCTAAGAAAGCAGGATGAGAATGTTATTTGGGTCTTCCAAAGAGGAATCGAAAGAGCTATGCTTGGAATATAACCCCTCACTCAAGTGAAAGAAGGAATCAGGAGCTCTGACTTCCGTCACTGTTCCAGAGTCAGGACGCTGTCTCGCTTGCCAAGTCATCAAAAAATCAGATGGGCTGGACATGTAATGTGATTTGGAGATGACCGCTGGACTAGAGCCATTACTGACTGGATCTAACGGGATGTCAAAAGATCATGTGGCCGCCCACCTACAAGATGGTCAGACTTCTTCGTCAAGACCCTGAATGAACAGTTTGAGACTCTTTGTATTCCTGAAGCAAACCAGATGTCATTAGGCTACACTGGCACTTGGTAGGGTCCAATGGAAATATTACTGGCGCCAGCTCGAGCAAATCGATGAATAACGGGATTCAAGTGATCAAGTGATCCTCAAGTTGTGGGGAAGTTTTAAAATATAACAGTATAAAATTCTCTTTTAATTTTATTTCTGAAATGTTTTGCTCTTAGAAAATATAAAGAATAAATGTAACCTGAGCAAACCCAATTGCATCTGAGAGCAATTATGCATTTGGCTCATATGGATTTATGCACAGTTTTATATATGATATTGCACAATTAAAGTAGACTATGTAGCTTTGTTCTGATTCCAGGGCAAAAGAAGTTGCTCATTAACCAAAAATACTTTGCCTGAGTCTGTCTGAGGGTTTGTCAAACTTTTTTACTTCTGAAGGTTGCACTTGGTTTCAGTTTGTTCTTGTTTTCACTATCATTGATTTCAGTTCTAATTTTTATCATTTCCTGCCTTATACTATGTGATTCATTTGTTGTTCTAGTTTCTTTAGCTGTGAGGATAAGTTGTTGATATGAGCTTTTATTTTTTCCTGGTGTGACACTCAATAGCTACGAACTTTATTACTGCTTTTGCTGTATCTCATAGGTTCTGGTAGTTTGTGTCATTATTCTTATTTATTCTGAGTTTTTAATTTATTTTTTGTATTCCTCTTTGATATAATTTTTTTTTAGTTTGGGGGTCATACCTGGCAGTGCTCAGGTGTTGCTCCTGCCTCTTCACTAAAGTATCTTACTAGCATTTTCGGGATGCTGAGGACCACCCTACTGGCTGTATTATCACCCAGATTTCCCATTTATCTAATTTTTATTTAGCAGACTAGTGTTCAAATTAAGAATATTAAATTTTTACACAACTTTTGTTATACTTGATTTTTTGTTTGTGTCTTGTGGTGTGAAAAGACCTTGATATAATTTCGTGGTTATATGTTTGCTCAAATTGTGTACAGCAGGTGATCTGTTGCTTTTAGGACACCTAAAAGCCTACTCTGCTCTGCCCTGGATTGCCTCCTGCAGGTCACTTCATAGATGGGGGTAGTCTGAATGTGGCGTCTTATCTGACCATGTATTCTGTACTGGCTGGTATAAATATTCTCTCTGTACCCAATAGCTAGCTAGATCTACAGCTATTTGCTGGCCGTGTTCTAGTTGCGGGATGTGTTTGCCTGGGCCGTGTCGGCTATCCTAGGAGGCGGGATTAGGCTTGTTTAGTATTTGGGGGACATGCATCTCAGAAACCCTCTCTACCCTATAAAGGTCGGCGATCTGGCAGGCTTTGGGGTGCTGGGGAATTACTGGGGCATTTGATCCTTCCTACAGGGGTTACTTAGTTATGCTTCTCCCGCTAGGAGGCTTGTTAGCTCTGGGTCCTTGTAAACGCCCGTGGTCTCCTGAGTTGCTATATTTCTATAGAGCTATTTTCCTGTTTCATCTCTAGATATGACGGAATGGGCTGGGGGCTGGGGAGTTTGGGCGGATTTCTAGCTATAAGATAAGCTGAAGAAGAAAGAGCTCTCTTTTTCCCTTGCCATTTCGTCTTCCCTTGGTCTTTTGCTTCTCCATCCTCTCCTTTCTCTTTGGGCCTCAGCACTGGTGGCAGCCATCTTGGCCTACCCTGCTGGGGCCTAGCTGGGAACCAGGTCCGGGTTTTCCCTGCTTGTATTGTATTTGGAACCTGTGATAGTAAAGCCCTTTTAAAACTGCTCGGACTCCTGGTCTTCTCCTTCCTGCGGTAGGTGGAACTCGCTTCCCAACACTGTCGGGGACCTGGCGGGCTCGCTGCAGTGATCTATCCTGAAGAATATTTGATATGAACTACGTAACGTGTATATAGTTTGGGGGAAAGTGGGGGGGTCCTGAATCTATAAAACCTAGATTTTTAAAATTGTCTAGGCTTTGCTTCTTTACTTACGTGTGGTTGACCTGTCACTGATGGGTTGGGGGTAGTATTGTCTCCTACAACTTTGTGCTTGTTAGGTATATACTTTCAGGTTGAGCAGGTGTCCTGTCGGGTCGGGGTGGAGAGATGAGACCCGGACCTACCATATTTAAAAAATCACCAGGGGGGGCAGCGTTCTCATCTTGGCACTGCTAACCAGTCTGCCTGGTTGCAGCTCTATTGACTAACTCTTTTGCCTCACAAACCCACTCTATCTCATCATCTCAAAGGGCAACAGCAAAGTTTGCATGGTTTCTAGCTCCATGATAGGACTAGGAATTGGAAGGGACACCGGAACCCTGCGGGGGTGCTATCTAGGTAGATGAGATGAACAAATGCTAGGTTCTACTGGGGTGTCGACGAGGCCTTGTAACTTTGTTTTTAGACTCCATTTGGGCTAGTTGCAACGGGATGTGCGGTGCCTAGGTAGCTTTTGGGTCTGTAGCTTGATTCGTCTCCAGGGATTTTACTATCTCTTTGGGGACAGTCTGCCAGAGTCCCTGGTATCTGTACGGCGTATACGCTTGCCAATATCTTGTTCTTGAAAGGTCGTGGTGTATTGTTCCTCTTGGTGCCTTCATGATGAGAGTTGAGCCTAGGTGTTGGGCGTAGTACAGCGATGGATGCTTACCTTGAATGCGCCTTCCAGGTTTGATACTCTGCTTTATATCTGATCACTGGTACACTAGGGGATCCTGAATGCGAGCCTGGAGTAGGCTCGGCACTGTGGTGCCCGTTCTTTGCTCAGGGGTCCAGACTCTCCTATGTCCTGCTCTGCTAGTAAAGCAAGGGCTCTGTTGTAGGACTAAGGCCCAGCTTCCAGGTCTGGGTGAGGTCTTTGTCTGGTATTTGGCTACAGACATGGGTGCTTGCAGGCTGCCGCGGGGTGGCTCTTGTAGTTTCTGATTGCGTCTAAAAGGTGCGCCTTATGCAATCACTAGCTCCTTTTGGTTTTTCTTATTCTGTTTTTCTATTGCTTGTGGATTTTTTTCTTCTTTAGACAAGCAACTTGCATATGCTTATACTAATAGACTTGTTCCTGTATAAACCAAAAAGTAGTAGGATTATTTAACTCTAAATTTTTTTGTGTTTCTATCTTATTTTCCAACTATAAACTTCAGTACCATATAGATAGATTCTAATTCTTCCACTTCCTCAAAGGGTCCCTACGGGACTAAATTGTACCAGGAGAAGAGTTTACCCTGGGACAATTTTAGAGTAAGCCATGCTCTGACCCAAAGTTTAGAGCAAGGTCAGAAGAGCTTTGTTGTGGACCCAAGATAAGTCATGAACTGCTTTGACATCTGAGCAGAGCACTTAAGACTGTTGTTGTTGGAGATAGGGCCCTGAGGGGGATTGGGAAATGATCTGTATGGCAAGGGGAGCATAGTCTCGGTCATAAAAATCACCAGAAAAATCACCCTATATTTATCTCGTGTATACTTATATATGTCTGTCTCTCTTAGTGTGTTTATATAAAATGACTAGAAATATTATTGAAATGATTGTTTACTAGCCTAGGAGAGAGAAAAGCAACACTTGCTTTAGCACCTCAATAGCCTTGGAAAGCAGTGTTGTAGCTCCCATGGGAATTTTGCATCGATAAAAGGGAATCCAGATTCTACCTCATTATTTAAGGAATAAGCATATACCTTTTGGCTATGCCTTGCTTGCAGTCTCAGTATAAGATTTATATTTTGTAGTTTGAGGGGTAAGAGTGACTGTAGGTTGCCCCACATGGAGTTGGAGAGTGTTACAGTTGGTGTAGAGGCGAGTTGGAAGACGTAAAGCCTTGGGTTTTCTAAACAGTACTTGTGGTACTTTGTTTATTGACCAAAACGGTTGGTTATCACCCAGAAACTGACCAGGGAACCTGATGGACCCCAATACTGTTGGGAACCACAAACTGCCCCAACACTCTAGTAAATGAATGTATAAACTTTAAAAGTGTGGTCCTTGCTAGCCCTAACTAACAATTTTCCTTTTTAGCCCCAATGAAAGTCAGTTTTTGTTTGTTTTGTGACACTGGTGTGGGCACTGGCTGATTTTTTTTATTGTCTATTATCCTCTCTTTCTTGATTCCCTACATCCTGTGTTTCCCTATGTAATTTCTATCTTGTTTTCCTATAGCTTTCCTACGTATGCCTTGTCCTTTGTTCCACATCAGCCCTTCTGTTCCAGTGCTCTTTGAGGGTCTCTTTTAGCTGGTACCCTTCAGGCTTCATGCATCTGGATAACTACATTCTTCAGCTCCGAGAAATTTTTAGTATTATGTCTTTAACTAATGACCAAGTTAAAGCTACAACACTGCTTTCCAAGGCTATTGAGGTGCTAAAGCAAGTGTTGCTTTTCTCTCTCCTAGGCTAGTAAACAATCATTTCAATAATATTTCTAGTCATTTTATATAAACACACTAAGAGAGACAGACATATATAAGTATACACGAGATTAAATATATAGGGTGATTTTTCTGGTGATTTTTATGACCAAGACTATGCTCCTCTTGCCATAATGATCATTCCCAATCCCCTCAGGGCCCTATCTCCAACAACAACATTCTTAAGTGCTCTGCTCAGATGTCAAGGCAGTTCATGACTTATCTTAGGTCACGACATCATTGGTCTGACTTAGATGAGGAGGCGGCAGTTGCATTATGCTGTATTTGACACCGGAGAAGAATTGTTCCTTGGAACATGCGAAAAAGAGGCATCGGTGGCGTTGGTGTCCTTGTCAACACGAACATGGCCATCAACATTGATTCATTTGAATGCCTAACAAACCAGATAGGACGATTACACTTGAAGAGATGTGGCCCACTGCCAGCAATTTCTATCTTCATTGTCTATGCACCAACATCCAAATACAAAGAATATGAAATTGAGAAATTCTACATGGAATTGGAGGAGTTCTATAAAAAGATCACACCTTCTACAAGATCATAGTCGGTGATTTTAATGCCAAGATAGGACCGAGAAGATCGGCTGAAGAACTCCACATCGGGACCCATGGCCTAGAATGGAACAAACAGGGTGAGAGACTATTTGAGTTCATCATGTCCACCAAGACCATTCATGGGAACTCACAGTTCCAGAAGGCTGAAGAGAAACGTTGGATATGGGAATCCCCTGGTGGACAGTTCCACAATGAAATAGGCCACATCATCTTCAATCGACGGTTTTGTCTGACCGATGTTGCTGTTGTCCCCAAATTCCAAACAGGATCAGACCACCTCCTCCTCGTGCAAAATTCTACTTCCCGCAATGGGGAGAAAAGGCTGCAAAGTTTAATTAGAGAACTCCCAGAACGACCACCAACCGGGAACTCTTTGGCACTATTGCAGCAACATGGGAAGATACCATCATTGACGACATTGATGAAGAATACAACCCACTGGTTCAGCACCTCCATGATTGTGCAAAGAATGCCGAGAGAGAGAAAGACACAAAAGGACGCTTGTCTTCAGAAACTCTCGGGTTCATTTGCCAACATGGCAAGCGCGAGCCTCAGGATACCAAATCCTAATGTCCAAGCTTGCTAAACGGTGCAGAGAAGTGATAAAAAAGACCTCAAAGACAGAAGAGCAGAAATACTGGAAGATGCAGCAGAAGCCCCGGAAAAGCATTCGCACCGCCCGCCTGTCCTTCGCCAACTATAAGACCAAGATGACTGCCCTCAGACACCCTGATGGATCTATCACATCTTCCAGAAAGGCAATGGAGAAGATTATCCAGGACTTCTACTCAAATCTCTTTGATAGCCACATCCACCTGCCCACATACCAAATTCCACAGGATGGATATGTCATTCCCAATGTTCTTCCTCCTGAAATCCAACATGCCATCTCGTCGGTAAAGAAGGGAACAGCACCAGGCCCAGACAAAGTCAGACCCGAACACCTGAAGAGTCTGCTGTCAGTACTCATCAATACAGTAGCTCGGTTCTTCATACGCTACCTGTCCGAATGCAAGGTGCCCTCCCAATGGAAAACCAGCAGGACAGTTCTACTGTTCAAGAAGGGAGACATTCACGACATCGGCAACTATCGCCCCATTTGCCTGTTGTCTGTCATCTACAAGCTTTTTACACGAGTCATCCTGAACAGGATTAGCAGAGCACTAGATGAAGGACAACCATGCAAGCAAGCAGTCTTCAGGAAAGGATTAAGCACAATCGACTATATCCACACAGTAACCAAGCTCATTGAGGTTTGTAGGGAGTACAAGATGCCGCTCTGTCTCACATTCATTGATTTACAGAAAGCCTTTGATTCTGTGGAGACTGAAGCGGTCATCGAAGCCCTAGCCAAACAGGGTGTTCAAACCCAGTACATCAAGATCCTTCGTGAGCTGTATTACGGATTCACCGCCAGGATCTTACCATTCTACAAAGAAGTGATCATTGATGTCAAAAGAGGGGTTCGACAGGGTGATACCATTTCACCAAAACTCTTCAGCGCCACCCTCTTGAACATCATGAGACAATTAGAATGGGAAGGAATGGGAGTGAAGATAGATGGTGGGCAACTACACCACCTCTGCTTCACTGATGACATCGTTCTAATAACACCAAACATTAGCCAAGCGGCACAAATGCTGGCTGACTTTGACCGATAATGTGGAAAGATAGGTCTACATCTGAATCTAATGAAAACCATGTTCATGAAAAATGAACTAGTTCCAGAGGCCCCATTCACTCTCAATGGAACAAACATCTCTGAATGCAGCAGTTATGTGTACCTAGGACGAGAAATCAACATGATGAATGACCTAAAACCTGAGCTGCGCAGGAGGAAGAGAGCGGCATGGAATGCCTTCAAAGGCATCAAAGAAATAGCTAAAAGGACAAAGAACCTCCGGCTCTGGGCACATCTCTTTGACTCCACCATTCTCCCTGCATTAACATATGCCTCAGAGACCTGGGCCCTACGAAAAGCAGGATGAGAATGCTATTCGAGTCTCCTAGAGAGGAATTGAAAGAGCTATGCTTGGAATATCACGCCTCACTCAAGTGAGAGAAGGAATCCGAGTTCTGACCTCCGTCGCTATTCCAGAATCAGGGACGCTGTCTCGTTTGCCAAGGCATCGAAAATCAGATGGGCTGGACATGTAATGCGATTTGCAGACAACCGCTGGACTAGAGCCGTTACTGACTGGATCCCACAGGATGTCAAAAGATCACGTGGCTGCCCACCTACAAGATGGTCACACTTCCTTGTCAAGACCTTGAAGGAACGGTTTGAGGCTCTTCATATTCCTGAATAAACCAGATGCCAGTGGGCTACATTGGCACGTGATAGGGTCCAATGGAAATGTTACTGGCGCCGGCTTGAGCAAATCGATGAATCAAGTGATGCCTTTTTTTTTCAAGTGATGTCCCTACCTCATTGGGGGTTGCCTCCCTATTCCTTTTCTTGCCCACCGTTGATCTGTTTTGAGGTCTTTTTTCATCTTCTGTTGTTGCTTGAGAGCTTCCCTGCAGTCCATCTTCAAGCTCATTGATTCTGTCTTTGGCTGATGTTGTTCAGAGGCACCCATTGGGGGTTTTTCACTTCATCTACCAATTTTTTTAATTAATGACACTTCTGTTTGCAGTTTTATTATTTCTGCTCTCATTTCCTCCTGCATTTTATTGGCTGTTCCACTGTTTCTTTCCTATCTTCTTGTACTTTATTGGATGTCTATTCTACTGTTTCTTTGAGCTCATTAAACATCCTCACCACTTCATACCTGAATTATTTATTAGAGAGATTATGTATGTAGATATTCCTTTTTGAGGCTTCAAGGCTCTTTTCATCATCCACTCCTTGTGGTGGGGATCTGCATTGTTTCTCCATGATGCCATGGTAGTCTGGAAGCCATGGCTCCCGCATGACCCCATGATTTCACCTGGGAAGAGGGGCCACTTGTTGGTGCCAGTCCTGAGGTCACAGTCCCATTGCCAGTTTTTACACTCTAAGAAACATAGATGTCCCTTTTCCCCTAGGTGCTTTATTTTGGCATCTGGGGCTTAGCAAGCATATTTTTCTTTTCACTTGTGCCACCCAAAAAAACCTTAGAATTTTTTCTTTACATTTAAGATGAATTGTGGAGTGAAGAATGCATAGCCACAGAGAAAAACAGAGCAGAGCTTGGATCTCTCTGCCAGTATTCTTTGAATAGTTCACATGCTGCCACCAGATGTGTTCAGATGTGTGTGAGCTTGCAAGAATGAGTATGTGGTGGTGGTGGTAGTGATGGTGGTGTGTGTGTGTGTGTGTGTGTGCGTGTGTGTATCTGTGAGGGGAGTGGTACCCATATGACAGTTAAGAATAAGCCTAGAAGTTGGAGAGATAATATAGGAGAAAGACACTTACCTTGCATTCGACTGGCCCAGGTTCCATCTCCAGCACCACACATGAACCTCCAAACCTTGCCACAAATGATCCCTGAACATAGAGCCAAGAGTAAGCCCTGAGTACCCCTGGACATGGAAGAAATAAAACCCAGAATAAATAGAGAAACAGAAAGGTGAGGAGAAATGTATGATATCAGACCTTGAAAAGTGTCAGCATGGCATTATTTTCTTATAAACAACTATTTACTTCTCTCTTTTGGGGGTGGGGGATAATATCAAGTAATTCTCTTGGAATTTGGAGAACTAAGCCATGCCAGAGATCGAAGGCAGATCTCTAGCATGCAGAGAATGTATTACAGCTCTTTGAGCTGTTTCTTTGACTCATAAATAAGCTTCATAATATTTGAGTAAACTTATGATTAAATTACTTTCTCCCAATCCTTTAAAAAATTTTCTTTCTCTACTTTTTATAGTTGCTCATTTTCTTCTTTTTATGGAAAAAATGTTTTGCTAGTATTGATCTAGTGTTTCTCTTTTCTCTGTCTTCAGTTTTCCTTGAAATCTTTTCCTCTACATTCCTGGTTATTCTTTTTCTCTACCAGAAATAATCTTTTGGGGCTCCCAAGGTACAGAGTGGAAGGTCAATATCTCACATGTGTGAAGGCCTGATTCAAACCCCACCTAGCTCTTACTCCTCCTGCAAACATCCTGATTTGGAAAATAGCAGTGACTCAATAGATGCTTTACTGGTGAATATATAAGTGTCAAAATTAGACCTGATGCTCTTTATCTCTTACCATCCCTCTGCTATGCCTTTATTCAGCCTCACTGCTTTCTGGATCATGGTAGATCTGCTTAGATGAGCTCTACATTAGCTTTCTTCTGCTGGTCTTTCCCCAACACTGATGACTCTCTCTTAAAATATGAAGTAAATGTGTTAAAACACTACTTAAAGCAGACCCATAGAACCATATAAAATACCCTTCCCCATGTATTATTCCACTCAAGATCTAACTCATAAATAATGTATATATCTCAGATTCTGATCCCTATAAGTTCCTGAACGATTAACTCAATATCCACTGACACACAACTCAGTATCATAGTCCACATTGCCAAGTCTACTGAGGGAGCAGGTATTGTATTATGCTTGTGTCTTGTAGGCCAGTCAGCCTAGTCTGGTAGGATGCTTGACTTGCACAGTGTTAATCTGGATTCAAACTTCAGTACCAATATATCACCTGAGCTCCTCTAGGAGAGATTCCTTAGCACAGAGCCAAGAGTAAGATGTCAGTACTGTATGCGATATGCCAAAACCAGTAATAACTATAGGGCATATGGCCCCAAAATTAAAAAAAAACAGTGATCACATTCTGATACATAGTAGTACAATTACTCACATATTATGTTTATTTGTTTTATTGAATCAGTGAAATACACAGTTACAAAGGTATTCATGATTGGGTTTCAGTTATGTTTGTTTTTGTTGTTTCAGTCAATGTTTGTTTCAGTCAATGTTTGTTTCAGTCAATGTTTGTTTTTGTTGTTTTCTCCTTGCTAGAATGTAATCCTAACAAAGGAAGGAATCTTTTCTTTTGATTCTGTTGTATTCTTTATGTGGAATGCTTGGAACAGTATTTGTATTGTAGTAGTTAATAAATATTTGTTGAATAATGAATGAATGAAACAAGATATTTGCTTTTTGTGCTTAGGTAAAAGTATAATTCCTTCTATAAGAACAATATATTTTATCAAATTAATTCATGTTTATTTCAACATTATCTCCTTTCATTAAGAACTTTTGTATTATTTAATCTAGATATTTCTGGATAAAAACATATAAAGGTCTATGCTGGTTCCCCCGCCCCAATTTAACAAATTTATTTAATTTGCATAAGCATTCTACAGAAATCACTATCACTATCTTGCCATTAATCATCTATTTGCTAGAGCAGGCACCGTAATATCTCCATATGTCCTGTCTCATGTTAGTAGAACCCAAAGGCATCCGCTTGCTCCAGGAACATAAAGAGCCTGAAATCATTATATTAGTTCATGGGAATGATGTAATATAAATGTTACTGGTATTTGGCATATCAAATACCACACGAGCAGCTTGCCAGGCTTGCCGTACGGGTGGCATACTGTTGTAGTCACCTCTAAATGAAGCATTTATTGATGAACCAGGCGGCCGCTGGCGGACGCAGTGAGACAGGCTGTGATAGTCTGGTCTGCTGGGTGGACTTGTGATGAGAGGGAAGTCCGGATGTGGAAAATGGCGGGCCCCATGGAGTAGGGGGTCATCTGGCTTTTTGTGAGGCTCTGCTGGGGTGGCACGCCAGGGCTAGAAACCGCCATGCCTCCCAGGCGCCTCATAAGTGGCTGGGCACAGGGAGAGCAAGTAGCAGCTCTGCCCCATGTCTGAGAGTCTCTGGTTCAGCATACCTGGGCTGGATTGAAAAAAAACTGCTGCAGGGTGGGTGTCGATGATCCAGGCTGTGATAGTCTGGTCTGCTGGGTGGACTTGTGATGAGAGGGAAGTCCGATGTGGAAAATGGCGGGCCCCATGGAGTAGGGGGGGGTCTTCTGGCTTGTTGTGAGGTTCTGCTGGGCGGGCAGGCCAGGCCTAGAACCTGCCATGCCTCCCGGGAGCCTCATGAGCGGCTGGGCACAGGTAGAGCAAGTAGCAGCTCTGCCCCATGTCTGAGAGTCTCTGGTTCAGCATACCTGGGCGGGATTGAAAAAAAACTGCTGCAGGGTGGGTGTCGAGGATCCGGGCTGTGATCGTCTGGTCTGCTGGGTGGAGTTGTGACTAGAGGGATGTCTGGATGTGGAAAATGGCGGGCCCCATGGAGTAGGGGGGGTCGCCTGGCAGGCCAGGGCTAGAACCCGCCATGCCTCCCAGGCACCTCATGGAGTAGGGGCCTGCCACCCCAGCAGAGCCTCACATCAAGCCAGACGACAGCCCCCTACTCCATGGGGTCCACCATTTTCCACATCCGGACTTCCCTCTTGTCACAACTCCACCCAGCAGACCAGACTATCACAGCCCGGATCATCTACACCCACCCTGCAGCAGTTTTTTTTTTCAATCTGGCCCAGGTATGCTGAACCAGAGACTATCAGATATGGGGCAGAGCTGCTACTTGCTTTCTCTGTGCCCAGCTGCTCATGAGGCACCCGGGAGGTATGGCGGAGTTCTAGCCTGGCCTGCCACCCCAGCAGACCCTCACAACAAGCCAGACGACCCTACTACTACTACAGAAATAAATTTTAAAAAATCACATAGCACTTAGTAGGCACCTGTATACATATACAGTTCAGAAGATAAGTAACAAAATTGTTCCCAGAAAACTGAAAAGTGACATGGATAGTATACTAATAGAGTCTAAACGTTTTGCTTATACTCAACAATACTAACAATCCATACAAACACAAATCCAATTATCAAATTCCTCTCTAGTTAGCCTTTCTCATTTTATATCTATTGGAAAAAACCAGGTTAATATACTGCATTTATGACAGAGATGTAATAGAATAGTATAATTTTTTACAACTTCTTAAAGAAAATGAGCAGTTAAAAATTACTTTTAAAGCTTAAGATTGTTCCCAGGTCCAGATGGGTTCACTAGTAAATTCTAACAAACCTTTAAGGAGGAACTACTGCCTGTCCTGTTCAAGCTCTTCCAGGAAATAGAAGAAACAGAAACACTCCCAAAGTGCTTCTACGAGGCACACATCACCCTGATACCTAAAGCAGGGAGAGACATCACAAAGAAGGAAAATTACAGACCAATCTCCTTGATGAATACAGATGCTAAGATCTTCAACAAAATACTAGCAAACAGAATCCAAAGACTCATCAAAAAGATCATGCATTATGACCAAGTAGGATTCATCCCGGAATGCAAGGATAGTTCAACACTATCAAATCAATCAACATAATACATCATATCAATAAAAGAAAAAATAGAAACATTATGATCCTATCAATAGATGCAGAAAAAGCATTTGACAAGATCCAGAATGTATTCATGATTAAAACCCTCCAGAAAATGGGAATTGAAGGAAGCTTCCTCAAGATAGTCAAAGCCATCTACCAAAAGCCCACAGCGAGTATCATTCTTAATGGGGAAAAATTGAAAGCCTTCCCCTTAAGATCAGGAACATGACAAGGTTGCCCTCTCTCACCTCTTTTATTCAATATAGTACTGGAAGTACTCACCATAGCAATCAGAGAAGAAAAGGACATTAAGGGCATCCAGATAGGCAAGGAAGAAATCAAGCTATCCTTATTTGCAGATGACATGATATTATACTTAGAGAATCCTAAACTTTCGACCCCAAAACTCTTAGAAACAATAGATATGTATAGTAGAGTGACAGGATACAAAATCAATACCCAAAAGTCGGTGGCTTTCCTATACACAAATAGCGAAAAGAGAAGAAAGGGATATTAAGAAATCGATTCCATTCACAATTGTATTCAATGCGGTTCCTATAAGGATTCTCATGACATTCTTTAAAGAAATTGACCAAACACTCCTGAAATTCTTATGAAATAATAAACCCCTAAGGATAGCTAAAGCAATCCTTGGGAAGAAGAAGATGGGAGGCATCACCTTTCCCAACCTCAAACTGTACTACAAAGCAGCAGTAATTAAAACAGCGTGGTACTGGAATAAAAACAGAACTGTGGACCTATGGAATAGAATTGAGTATCCTGACACCTACCCTCAAATACATGATCAGTTAATCTTTGATAAAGATGCAAAGAGTCCAAACTGGAGTAAGGGAAAGCCTCTTCAACAAGTGGTGCTGGGAAAACTGGACAGCTACATGTAAAAAAAATGAATTTGGACCTGTGTCTAACACTTTGCACAAAAATCAGATCAAAATGGATTAAAGATCTCAATATCAGATCTGATTCCATAAAGTACGTTGAAGAAAATATAAGAAAAACTCTCCACGACATTGAAGCTAAAGACATCTTCAAAGGTGAAACACCATTAACAAAGCAACTAGAAGAAAATATAAACATATGGGACTACATGAAACTGAAGAGCTTCTGCACCTTGAAAGAAAAAGTGACCAAGATAGAAAGACAGTCCACAGAATGGGAAAGAATATTCACCCAATGTCGGGGTGCTCCGCCGGGTCCCCGACAGTGCCGGGAAGCGAGTTCCCTTCTACCTCCGGAGCCGGCGAGGAACGGATGAAAACTCAGGAATCCGATGCAGTTTTAAAAGGCTTTACTTATCACAGGTTCAGGCATACAAATCAGCAAAAGGAAAAACCCGATGCTTAGGATTCCAGGCTAGAACCCCAGCCACGTGTAGGCCAAGATGGCGACCACCACGTGTAAAAGCTTCCAAGCAGGGCGAACGCTCACAGCGAGCAAGCGCCCCAAAGAAGCGCCGCGAGTGAAAACCGGCTAGTTTATACCCCTGCAACTCAGACCTTCCTCCCATTGTTATGGAAAGCAGGGAGGGTCCAATGCCCTTAGGTAATCCCTCCCTGCATCTCACCTAGGGCCTTTACTGTGCTAATGTTTTGAGCCGGTTGCAGCGGCCCTTAAAGGAGTCCTGAAACAACCCAATACCCATCTGATAAGTGGTTAATATCCAGAATATATCAGCACTGGTACAGCTATATAAGAAGAAAACAGCCAACCCCATAAAAAATGAGGAGAAGAGATGAACTTTGACAAGGAAGAAATTCAAATGGCCAAAAGGCATATGAAAAATGCTCATCATCACTAATCATCAGAGAGATGCAAATCAAAACAACAATGAGATATCACCTCACACCACAGAGACTTGCCCATATTCAAAAGGGTAAAAGCAACAAGTGCTGGCTTGGACGCAGGGAAAAGGGGACTCTCATACATTGTTGGTGGGAATGTAGACTTGTACAACCTTTCTGGAAAACAATATGGACATTCCTCCAAAGACTAGAAATTGAGCTCCCTTTGACCCAGCTATACCGCTCCTGGGAATATACCCTGGGAAGCCAAAAACACACAGTGGAAACACCATCTGTACTTTTATTTTCATAGCAGCACTAGTCACAATAGCCAGAACCTGGAAACAACCAGTATGCTCGAGAACTGATGACTGGATAAAGAAACTGTGGTACATATACACAATGGAATACTATGCAGCTGTTAGGTAAAATAAAGTTATGAAATTTGTCTATAAATGGAGGGACATGGAAAGGATCATGTTGAGTGAAATTCGTCAGAAGGAAAGAGAGAGATATAGAATGACTACATTTATTTTCATGACATAAATATATCAGGTGGTCTTACCAAAAGTGGAAATTACCGCAAATATGAGGGAGTCAGAGGTTAGGTAAGACAGAGAAGGGAACATGTGTGAATAAATGTCGAAAGGGCTGATACCAACATAGAACTGAGCATTAAATACAGGCAAAAAAATGCACATGATGGCTTCCAAGTGTATGTAGTGCAACCCACAATATGTAGGAGAAGGAAAGGAGAGAGGGAGAGAGAAAAGAGATAAAGAACCTGCCATTTAGGCAGGCTATGGGAGGGAGGAGGGAATTGGGGACATTGGTGGTGGGAAATGGGCACTGGTGGAGGGTGGGTGCTGGAACACTATGTGACCAAAACCTCCAAACATGAACAACGTTGTAATTGTGTATCTCACGGTGGTATAATAAAATGTTTAATTAGAAAAAAAGCTTAAGATTGTTTAGCACAGTCATCTACGGAACTACGATATACTTTGAAAACGTTAAACAACAAAAAAATTAGACAACTTTCAGTGTCCAGTTCTTCTTATGAACTATTGACAATAAAAATGCCCAATACTGAATATTACTGTTTCTCAAAGTGTGGTTTATCAACAATTTGCTACCAGTCCTTGAAGTAATGGAGTCCCTACACCAGATTGTAAATAAGCAGTTTTCTCTTTCAATAGAACTTTATCATAAGTATAAATGTCATCATTGATCTAATAACTGTATGTGAATTTAAAATTCAAATGTTCTTATCTTGCCAAATAACTATTATCAGTCTATGACTACTATGTTTAATGATACTGATCTATATAATACTATGAATGACATTGTAGAATGATAACCTCTCTAGTCGCCAAAATGGGCTACTTTCAAAGTGTCAAGCTTCTGTACTTTAGTTTATTGCCTGCACAGAAACTCTTTTGTTTTGTAGGTCATATCTGGCTGTTCAGGAGAACATGCAGCACCTGATCACACCCAGATTCTCATTTTGATAATTAATGTCTTATTTGAAAATTTCCACATACTTAAATTTTTTATTTATGTGGACTATCTCACTCCTAATCACTATTCCCTTTTCCAGAAACAAAGTCATACTAAGAGCAATATTATCCTCTTCATTTTACTTTTCTTTTTGCCCTGCTCAGTGGTTGGGGTCCCTATGGTAATGTTCGTGAGCTCATGCAGTACAGGGAATTACAATCAGTGCTCATGCATGCAAAGTATGTGCCTCTAAGGGATTTTTCACCTTGTTTTACATTTTGAGTGCCATTTAACCTAAAAACAAACAGAAACTTTCTTATCAGCAAAGAATTTTCAGAAAGCAAGTGTTAGACTTACAGTATTCAATGAGGAAGGCAAAAATACCAATCATTTTATCTAATAAAGTTGCAGGTAATAAAATATATTATCTTGGGAAATTTTTTTAAGTATTTTATTATACCACGTGAGATTTACAATTACAAAGATATACAATTACAAAGTTCATATTTGGGTTTTTGTCATAAAGTGTTCCAGCACCCATCCCTCCACCAGTGCCCATCTCCCACCACCAACGACCCCGGTTCCCTCCCCCTCCCCTAGCCTGCCTCCATGGCAGATTCTTTATTTCTTTCTCTTTCTCTCTATCTCTTTTTCTTTTCCTTTCTTGGGAAATTTTGAACTGAGGGCTTATAGAAATTGGAAAAACTAATTTTGTGCTCTGCACCACATGCCTTAACTCCAATACTTCACCATTTTCTCTAGTATTTCAAATTTCCTTTTTTCTTTTCTCTTATAAATTCCTTAGTTGATATGTATGTCAGACATGTCTTTTTCTTTATCATGTTCTTTGGACCAATATAGGTCTCCTTAGTTGAAACTCTTCTTATTCTGCCCTCAATGCACTTTGTCTTGAAATTTCTCCTTTGGGGGCAATTTTCTTCAGAGGGAATCTCTTTCATTTTAGAATTTTAAATCCAGCATCTGGGTTACATAGCATCTGTGAGCTCTAGATTAATATACTTGCCAGGTCTCTCCTTAGCACGCAACCCTTTAAATTGCCAAATAGCTATAGTCTTGTATATTTCACATAACGTCCTAAACATTTTTTTCCTACTACTGCTATGTCTTAGCACTGTACCTCAGAGCAACCATAACCTACCTCAGTGTGTGTAACACCTAGAAACGGTCATCATTTCTTTTCTCTGTCTACACCATTTCCTTCAAGTCTAAAACAAACCTTGAAATATTACCCCCAAAATAAATCCCAAACCACACTACTTTTCCTCCTTGCTTTCATCTAATGGGTCCGAATCACACTGGCTTCTCTCTGGGAAGGTTTCCCACTTCTATTCTTATCCCCTGGACTATTTCAGGCCTGCATCGCTTTCCCCTGGGACTACTGCCATAGGGTCTGCCCTTCTTGCTAATCCCTTCATTAAGTGCTGCCAGCTGGATCTTTCTAACATGTGAGATCCAGAATCTTGAGCAAGGCCCACAAAGTCTTTTCTTGATCTGTTGCTTCTTTTTGACATGCTGACCTCACTCTATGTAATCTGTCTTATGCATGATGCATTTTCCTTTCATCTACTGTTGCCTGGGGTACCTTCATGAAAAGCACCCAAGAGTCCTTTGCTTTTCTCTTATTTCCCAGTAAGAGTTGCAGTTGAGATTTTAACATCTTCAAAAGCATCTTCTTGAACCTGGGCCAGCAATACACAATTTGTGTTTCTGCTCTCAAATGTCTAGCAGAAGAGAGGGAATATTCTGTAATGGGTGCCATAACAGAAGTTAGGAATGGAGGACACACTTTCTGTTTTGTTTGTTTGTTTTTGCATTTTTTTTGGTCAAACGCAGAGATGCTCCAGGGTTACTCCAGGCTCTGCACTCAGGAATTACTCCTAGCAGTGCTGGGGGACCATATGGGATGCCAGGGATCGAATCTGGGTCAGCTGCACGCAAGGTGAACTTCCTCCCTGATGTACTATGGCTCTGGCCCCATGATCACACTTTTTAAATTGTGAAAAAACAATAACCGTAAAATGTATTGAGTATATTAATATATGGCTCTTCACTGAACCACCCTGCAGCAGTTTTTCCAAGCCTGGTCCAGGTATGCCGATCCAGACACACACACACACACACACACACACACACACACACACACACACACACACGGGCAGAGATGCTACTGGCTCTCCCTGTGCCCAGCTGATCACGAGGCATCCGGGAGGGATGGCGGGTTCTAGCCTTGGCCTGCCACCCCAGCAGAACCTCAAAGGAGCCCCCACACCATGAGGGCTGCCATTTTCCACATCTGGACTCCCCTCTCATCAGAATTCCATCCAGCAAAAGAGCTGATCACAGCCCGGCTCCCGCTGGCTGCAAGCAGCCGTGCAGTTCATCAATAAAAGCTCAAGTTTTGAGGTGACTACAAGATTGTCCCACCCACACAGCAGAGCCTGGCAAGCTACCCGTGTCATATTTGATATGCCAAATACCAGTAACAATTATGGACCTCATACCCATGACTTGATGGAATGGTTTGAGGCTCTTTATTTTCCTGGAGTGGGCAGATGCCCTTGGGCTATCTCGCATGTGACAGGACATATTGAGATGTTACTGGTGCCTGCTCGAGTAATAGATGATCTATGGGAAGTCAAGTCAAGTGATAAAGTGATATTAATATACAGTTTATTTATTCATTCATTTCTTTAAATTTAGACACCAGGTCTTGTGAAGTTGTTTCTAATAGGATGACAGGCATGCATTGTTCCCACTTTCCAACCCAGCAAGCTCTGACCCCATCCCTCCAGCAATGATCCTGGTTTCCTCCGCACCCTGACCTGACTCCTTGACAGATACTTTTGTAATTTTTTGTTTGCTTGTTTTAGGGCCACCCATCAATGCTCCAGGGCTACTCCTGGCTCTACATTTAAGAATCACCCCTAGAGTCATAGGAATACAGAGTATTGAACTGGATTAGCTACATGCAAGACGAATATCCTCCCTCCAGTCCTGACAGATACATTTTGGAACTGAATTACTGTAGTTCAGGTCCCATGATTACACTGGTGTTGGGCCTAGTGTTGAGACATATGCAGTTACCTTGGCTCTACACCAGGACAAGTCTAATGTCTCTGCCCCCGTCCACATGTTACCTTCAGAAAGTAATTAGGTTTCAAATTAAATTAGAGAAATAGTAATATTGGGCACAAAATAGAGTAGTTAATATTAGGTGGAGTGGTGATACAAAATGTTAAGCAAAGAATTCTTTTCCTTATTATAAACTTAACTTTTATTGTGTTTGGTTTGTGGGCCACTTTGGTGGTGTTTGGAAGACTATGTGGCACAGACATCAAACAAGGGACTCCTACATGCAAAACATGTTTACCAACACTTTAAGTCACTTCTCTGACCCTATAAACTTAATGTTTAAAATAGCATTTGTCTAGTGTATGGAATTTATGAGACTAAGAGAGTTTGACATGGGATTTATCAGAGCTGTGTGTCATCTCACATAAGACTCCTACCTACCCCTGAGCAGAGCTGGGCCTCAATTCTCCACCTATAAAAATACAGGATTGGCTATATTAGATGATCTTTTAGAGGCATCTTAGGAGTGAAATAACATTTCACAAATGGAAGAATGAACAATGCGATAATGGAACTCCAACTCCCTTCTGTTTCAAGGCCATTTCCAAGTGCTTCTAACTGTTATAAAGCTTCATTACACTCCGCTTGAGCCCGTATAACTTCTCAGGGTGGCACTAGAAAAGAGTTCCACAGGAATCTTTCTGCAGGGTATCAAAGAAAGTGTTCATTTGCTCTCCTGGCATGCTAGACTTTAAGGGGGAAAAATGGATGAACAGTCATATGTTTCTTTTGAGCCATATTTGCCAAACCAGCATTCCAAGAGACAGAAATAGGTTGCCTCAAGTAGAGGTCAAGTAACTTTTTGGACATTGCTGCATCCTAAAACCCATTTTGGAGGCATATAATTAATTTTTGACCCGTGGGAGTTCAGAGAGAAGGCCTGAAGCCTAGACGTCTGCATCCCCTGGACTCTCCACACTACGTGTCACCTGAACACTATGGTCACAGCCCAGTGTGTACCAATCCTGTGCAGACTGGTTCTGATCACACAAGCTTGGAAAATTCTTAGAGAAAACTTTTTACTGCTCCTTCAGTTTTCATGTTCATAGATTTCTTTGCATTAGCAGCTGGACTTAAGTTCTTGGCTTGATAAAAACACTTGATGAGTCCTTTCCAAGCTGGCTATTATCTCCACTGAGTTCACTTTTGTGCTTTAAATGGCTTCAGTGTAAAAGTGACTTTCTGTGGTATTTCTATAAGCATATTCATAGAAATGTATAAAATTTCCATTTTACTTTCTTGTTACTGGTGTCAGCGACTCTAACACTTTCTTTATAACATTTTAAAACTACATGTGCAAAGATGTAGCTACAGAATATTTCCAGCTGGCCTAGTTGGCCCTTAAAATTATTTCCTAAAAAGTACATTTTCTTAAAATTGTTAAAAAGTTTTTGCCTTATGACATTTTAAACCATACTGGTAGTTAAAGTACAGAGGCTATTTTCTCTCCCTATCCCTTTGCGCATAATAGATGCTATTCTGAGAAGTCAGTTGATCTCTAAGCATGGTAGCTCATCCCATTACCAGAAGTACAAGCTGAAAATCTGTAAAACATCTCCTTCATGTTTTATTATTCAAGCAACAGCTTCTCGCCTCCCTTCTAAGTAGATGGTCTAATGCTTTATCAACTTAGGATCACAGTTGAGACCACTGAGCTGAAAAATGGCAAAGCCTCATTTACATGGCCTACTTTATAGGGATTTATTTTTGGGAAGTGGGGTTGTTGTTTTTTTTTTCTTTTTTGGCTGATTGGTGCTATGGGACCTCAATGCTCAGCATGACTGTGGACAGCTGCAACCAAAGTTAGCAAGAGGCCAGCAGGATCTGACCTGACTGGGAACACCAGCCCATAATCTGCAGTAATGCCAGAGTTTGGAGCTGCAGACCTGAAAGCTGCCTGCCTCCTCAGGAACATTTCAGAACCCTTTCACAAGACTGATTGTAACCTCTTCTCTGAAATTCTTTGGCTTTCAATTTTGGGAGGCCACGTAGTTGAATGAGGCCAATAATGAACAATGTCATAATCCTTCCATTTAAAATTAAAATGAAACAATATGCTTGAAACAGCTATGAAATAAATTACTATTTAGAGAAAAGGCAAGATAGCATTATTATTGGCATTGTTTTAGAATAATAGGCCTAGCTCAAAAGTGGAAACTAGTTATAGGATATATAGAACAAAAAGGACTTAAGTTAAAAAAGAAAGCCCTAAATAGTTTTATATGCAAAATAATTAAGAGTATTATCCTAAGAAACAAACCAGAGGTCCAATAATAAGTGAATGCATAAAGAAATTGTGACCTATATACACAATGGGATACTATGTAGCTATAAGAAAAGATCAAATTTCACAAAACATACTTAACTGCCCAACTGTCCTGAAACTGTGACAACATGCCAAGCAGACAAGTAGGAGAAAAGACAAAAACTGTATGATCTTGCTCATCTGTATTATACAAGAAAGCATAACAAGATAATGGACAGTGTCTCATGGTGATGAATCCTTTGCCCTCGATTACAAAATTGCGATTTTCTAAACGGGAGGGATTCAGCTGGGGAAAATGGGGAAGTAGACAAGAATTAGCACAGGGACACTGTGGAGGGTCTTGGGCACTTTGTTGGTGGTGAAGACAATAACTGCATCAAGGGAAAAATCATTAACACTGTTGAAATGTTCTCTCAGAATCTAATAATTAAAATTTAAAAATTAAACCAAAACAATGAAAAATGAGAACAGAGCAAGGTTGGAGTTTTGTGAAATCACTCTTCTCTACAGGCAGTGGACATCCATCACAATGGAGTTGTAGTTTGCATCTTTTTGTACAGTTTCCCCACCTGTTTCTGCTAAGTGCAACCTCTGGCCTGGTGCTCTGTGGTTGTTTCTGCTGGTGCTTGGGCAACCATATATTGGGGACCAAGTCTGAGTCCTTGCATGCAAAGCATGAGCTCAAGCTTTTGTGTAATTTTTCTGGCTCCCAAGTCTCTTTCTAAGTCCTTAAGACCATCTGTAGTCAGTTATTTTCTTCCACAAGAATTCTGTTCAACTTATTAAAACATCCTACCTTACTGGAGTTTAACACCAGCAACTGGTCTGAATGTATTGGAAGACAATAGCATGCACATAAATATAGAATTAAAGGATCGATCATGATGATTGAATTAGCACTTATTTTCACATATATACAATCATTGAACATGATTTTCTTATTTCCTCTCTTGGTTGAATAGCTCATTTTTACTAAAAATACAGCACACAGTGCCTTCTCAGATATGCACTGCCTCAATGACCCAGGTCTGTAACAACCTAATCTCTGATTTGGAAAATGCACTATCCAGGTGTGTGTGTGAGGTACACATCATAGAAAATAATTTTTTTTCAGTCTGTGGTTATCATCAGAAAGAATGCCAATGTATCCAAGTAGAACTAAATAATGAGAAATGAGAGATACATGGAACTTAGGAAGTGTTTATGTCACCAAACATGTTTCTTCCATTAGGACTCAATTTACTAATTAATTATCCATCCTTCTATAATCTAATGAAGTTATTTCTTTATGCATATCTCTACTCCCTCTTTTTGACTTATGTTTATTGAAAGGTAGTTAACTTCATTTTTAGAATGACCATGGAGGCCTTGAGAACTAGCTCTGGAGCATGAACAAGTCCCAGCATTGGATTCCAGCACCACATGTCTTTCTCTTCAGACCTCAGTAGCACCGATGGACTTTTAAGGCCCACAATACTGCTGGACCCAAGCAGCATAGCATCTCAGGACCCTAAGAACAAAATTGCCAGCTTGGTTGGCTGTGTGTCATAGGGAACAGCTTCTAGGGCCCCCTGAGCTCTGAGTGGGAACAAGTTTTACCCTCAAAATTGACTGCATCCACTATCTCAACAAGATTATTTTTCTATTGGCATATTACACCAGGCATACCCACATGGCTTATTATATTATGATAATTCACTTTAATCAAACATGAAATACATACTCTTTATTATTCAGCTATTTAGTGCAGGATACAAATGGATAAGTAACATTTTCAGCTTTTTCTCTAATGGGTTGGTTAGTAAAAATATTAGGATTCCCGTCATGTCTTAAAAAATTCAAACTAGAAAATTCTTTCCCTGTAATGTGAAGTTTCCTTTGGAGTGCTACAGACAAGATATTCATGGAGGTTCATGGCTATATTACCATAAAAAATTTAATCATGGACTCTGAAATTTCCATTTCATTTCATTTTTTCTCAAAATATTATTCTTCTATTTGGTTTTTACAAGCATTTAAAAATATAAAAAACCAATTATGGACCTTCTGAGAAAGCAAATGTTGGACTGAATTTGACCCTTGGAGCAGAGTTTGGCAATCCACGTGCTGCACTAGATTCATACATATTATAAAAATGTTCAAATTGACATTATTGTTCACTTTTGCCACTAAACAGCATTAAACTTTGAGTTGTGGTCAGAAGTCCCATTTCATAGGTGAACTTATGATAGTTTTGAATTTAATTAATTCATATATGCAAAAACAGTCTATGCCTGAATTCATAAAGTACTATGAAGAAAATATAGGAAAACTCCTCCACGACATTGAAGCTAAAGGCAACTTCAAAGATGAAACACCACTAACAAAGCAACTTGGAGCAAAGGTAAACATATGGGACTACATGAAACTAAAAAGCTTCTGCACCTCAAAAGAAACAGTGACCAAGTTACAAAGACAGTCCACAGAATGGGAAAGAATATTCACCCAATGCCCATCTGATAAGGGGTTAATATCCAGGATATATCAGGCACTAGTAGAACTTTACAGGAAAAAACCAGCCAACTCCATCAAAAAAATGGGGAGAAGAAATGAACGGAAACTTTGACAAGGAAGAAATATGAATGGCCAAAAGGCATATGAAAAAATGCTCATCATCACTAATCATCATCAGAGATGTAAATCAAAACAACGATGAGATATCATCTCATACCACAGAGACTGACACATATCCAAAAGAGCAAGAACAACAAGTGCTGGCATGGATGCGGGGAGAAAGGGACTCTCATTCATTGTTAGTGGGAATGTCAACTGGTACAGCCTTTTGGGAAAACAAAATGGACATTAATCCAAAGACTAGAAATTGAGTTCCCGTTTGACCCAGCCATACCACTCCTGTGAATATACCCTGGGAGCCAAAAACACACAACAGAAACACCATCCCCACGTTTATGTTCAAAGCAGCACTACTCACAATACCCAGAATCTGGAACCAACCAGAGTGCCCAAGAACTGATGACTGGATAAAGAAACTTTGGTACATCTACACAATGGAATACTATGCAGCTGTTAGGAAAAATGAAGTTATGAAATTTTCCTCTAAATGGATGGACATGTAGAGGATCATATTGAGTGAAATTAGCTAGAAGGAAATAGATATAGAATGACTTCATTTATTTTCATGATATATATTTATATATATAGGTTTCATACCATATATATAGCATTCATATATATAGTATGAAACCTATATATATGTTTCATACTCTCTCTATATATAATATATATCATGAAAATATCTCTCTCTATATATACATAAATATATATATATATGAAACCAATATCCAAGGTCAGGTAAAACATGGATCAGGGAGGTCTTGTCAAAGGTGGAATCTACCACAAACATGTGGGAGTCAGAGGTTAGGTATTCCAGAGAAGGTAACAGTGTACTAATAATTGTTGAAAGTGTTAATACCAGCCTAGAACTGAGAATTGAATACAGGCAAAAGATACACATGATAATCTCTAAATGTATGTATTGTAATCCACAGGGTGTAAGAGAAGGAAGAGAGAAAGAGAACTAGAGAGAAAAGAGATAAAGAACCTGCCAGAGAGGCAGGCTAGGGGAGGGGGAGGGAATTGGGGACATTGGTGATGGGAAATGGGTACTGGTGGAGGGATGGGTGCTGGAACACTGAAGGACCGAAACCCAAACATGAACTTCTTTGTAATTATATATCTCATGGTGGTATAATAAAATATAAAAAAATTTAAAAAAACAGTCTATCAAAATGATAGTAAGAAAATCACTAGCTTTTGTTGGAATCAAAGCGGTCTCATTAATCATATAGCAATAAAGGTGGACTATTTGTGCCTTTTTTCTTATCCTCAGAGATGAATTGGGAAAACTAATTAGTGCTTTTACACAAAGATAAGAAGCACAATGCTATGCAAATATAGAACTTAATCAGGTATGTGGACCTGGCTTCAATCAAACACAATTATCAATGTCAAGATTCATACAAAGATGACTGCGTGGTAATTCCTGACTTAACCAGAGAATACATGCCATGTCCTTTTATTCAACAGTCTTAGAAAGGATATTCAAAACATACTGTGAACTACACTCAGGTTTCCCACAATTCACTTTAATGAATGAACAACTGCAAAATGAAGAACTGCAAATTGACAAGCAATCTGATATTCCGCCCACCTACTCCACTCTGTACACTGATGTGAACAAATCAAAATCTAAAAGGATACATCGTCTGGCTCTTCACGATGATGAGCGGTACTCTGGAAGAACTCAGATAACAACCTATCAAGATACTTCTCCATGCATCAAAGAAGCTATTGGAGTATTTGATGCAGATTTTACTAGCACATATTTACACTTAGAAAATTTCTAAACACTGGAAGATAATCTTTTCATCTCCTTATTCTTATGCCTGCTTGTTTGAGCAGACTTTCCTGTCAAATGTGCTGTGCTCAGCCATTGTTTAACTAAAATATTCTTCAAGGGGCTTAGGGGGGATTATTCACCAAACACCCTTGTCTTGCAAGACTGAGACCAATAGTTGGATTCCCCAGAGCTGAATATATGCACAGATCATAGTTCCCCCATCTTTAGGTGTGTGTGACAGCCATGACTAGAGCCCTACCCTGTCTTCACCCCCTGCAAGGATTACAATTAAAAATATATATGTAAGTGGACTTCCCTCTCTTCAGAACTCCACCCAGCCGACCAGCCCATCACAGTCCGGATCATCGACACCCACCCTGCCGCAGTTTCTTCCTCAATCCGGCCCAGGTATGCTGGTCCAGAGACTCTTAGACATGAGGCAGAGCGGTTCCTTGCTCTCCCTGTGCCCAGCTGTTCATGAGGCAGTCGGGAGGCATGGTGGGTTCTAGCTTGGCCCACCACCCCGGCAGAACCTCACAACAAGCCAGAGCGACCCCCACCCACTCCACGGGCGCCGCCATTTTCCACATCCGACTTCCCTCTCTTCAGAACTCCACCCAGCCGACCAGCCCATCACAGCCTGGATCATCCACACCCACACTGCAGCAGTTTCTTCCTCAATCTGGCTCCAGGTATGCTGGTCCAGAGACTCTTAGACATGGGGCAAAAGCGGTTCCTCGCTTCTCCCTGTGCCCAGCCGTTCATGAGGCAGTCGGGAGGCATGGTGGGTTCTAGCCTCGGCCCACCACCCCGGCAGAACCTCACAACAAGCCAGACAACCCCACCCACTCCATGGGTGCCGCCATTTTCCACATCCGGACTTCCTCTCTTCAGAACTCCACCCAGCCGACCAGCCCATCACAGCCCGGCTCACGCGGCCGCTTGCGGCCGTGCGGTTCATCAATAAATGCTTTATTTGGAGTTGTTTAAAGAATATGCCTCCCGCACGGCAAGCCTAGCAAGCTGCTCGTGTTGTATGTGACATGCCAAATGCCAGTAACAATTATATTAGGTCATTCCCATGACCTAATATAATGGTTTGAGGCTCTTTATGTTCCTGTAGCAAGCCGATGCCCTTTGCTCTACTGGCATGAGACAGGACATATGGAGATTTTACTGGTGCCCGCTCTAGCAAATAGATGATTAATGGGAAGATCGTGATCGTGATGTAAGTGGCCAAGAGTGTAACTCCTGGTGAGCATGTGTGTGAGCACAATTAAAGTCTTTCACCTATGGAAAGCAACACAACAAAGTGTGTAGAATTTCAACATAGCAACAAAAGGTTGGATAAAAGAGAGGGAAATTAAGAGGGTAGGGAACAGTTTGCACAAAAAATTCTTTTGAGAATGACTTAAATTTAGTACCAGGGACAAACTTATGGTCAAAGAGGATTTTTCTTTTTCTATAGAATATAAGCCTCTAGATATCATTTGTGGGTGCTTAACTATAAACTAGATGCTTTCTCACTGTATCACTGTATCACTGTCTTCCCATTGTTCATCAATTTGCTCGAGTGGACACTAGTAACATCTCCATTAGTCCTGTCACAAGTTAATGTAACCCAAGGGCATCTGCTTGCTACAGGGACAGGAGGCGAAACCATTCTTCAGGTCATGGAACTGAGGTCCATAATTGTTACTAAATTTTTTGGCATAACTGGTAATTAAAACACGGGTAGCTTGCCAGGCTTTACCGTGTCGGTGGCATAGACTCAGTAGAAGGCTCTCAACTCGAGCATTTACTGATGAAATGCTTTCTCAGTGATGACAAGATTTTTATTTCTCATTTATATTCATTCTACTTTTTGTGGTTTTAGGAATCAAACCCAGGTTTCCTTAATGTTAGGAATATGCACTTTACCACTAAAGAAACATTCTTGGCTCCCTTCCTTTATGTTTTTAATATGAGTCTCCATTGGAAACTCATACACTGCTATATATAGCCTGTGTGAGTACAAAGCAACTAGTCAGAGCAAAGCCACAAATTAACAATGTTATTCAGCATGCTGTTGGCATTGCTGTAAACAAACAAGCAGAGCACAAGCTTCTTGCCAGAGAATTGATGTTTTTATTGAGCACATTGAGCAATCTGAGAGTCAAGAAAGTTTCTTGAAACATGTGAAGGAAAATGGTCAGAAAAAAAGGTAAAAAGAGAATGAGATGGTTTCTACTGGTGTGCAAGCCCATTGCATCCTCTATAGACACAACTGGTGAGAAAAACCAGTGGAAGAAGCCTGAAATGCTGGACTCTCATTCCCAGGAATTCATGGCATGACCAGGATAAACACAAATAAATAAAAAGACCTCTGGATTTCAAATGAAATCAAATTAAAATGTTAAGCAACTGGTCTGAATTTGGGCAAGGTTCCACTTGCTCCAGTGTGGAAGAAGAGCCATAAGGTGGGGCTGATGTTTTGAAGTTCAAGCCTGCCAGGCAAATTTTAAGGGCTTAATTCTGGTGGAAAATCCTTAAATGCCATAAATCCCCTTCCATGCTTCCAATTAGAGATTTTATATTTGCTCTGCTGAGTCTGACCCTTTCAATTCTTTTTCATTTCTGACCTAGTTATTATTAGATCATGCCAACACATAACTGACCTATTCTCAGGTGGGATATTAATTTACTTCCTGAAGGAAAATTATATTTAAAAATTATATTTAAAAGTCCTAAATTTTTTATAAAGAACTTATCTGACTTTATCCTTTACCTTTATTTGAGTTTTTACTGGCAAATAATTTTACAGATGTGCCAAGTATCACAGGCAAATAAAACAATTTCCCCTAAACATTTTCAGGGAATCATGGATACCTTAATGTTGAATATTTTGCTTAACCTTTTCAGTTTTCCCCTTCTTAGATGTTCAGAATCACTTTATATTGTTAAGTTAGAAAGAATTTCTTTAAGGCAGAGTCAAATCTCTTTGAACTTTCTAGAACATTCCAAAAAACATTGCATAAAGTACAACTGTATTTTTTCCTCTTAAAATCTATGCTTCATTTCCTTTCTGTGTATGTTCATGAAGGAGGTTGGTTGCTATATTATCTCATAATCCTTTAATTTTCATTTTTTACTTTAAAACATTAGAAAGTCTCATGTGTATCTTTCGTGATTGGAATTTGACTCCTAAAAAAGACTCATCTAAAAGATGACTCATCTGCTAAAAGACAATATATTTGGTAATATACTATGTTTTTATTGAGAGAGATTGACACTGTGAAGTGCTCAGAGCTTATTATTGGTGGTACTTGGGGGCATTATAGGGGTGGCAGGAATTGAACCTGTGTTGACTGCATATAAAGTAAGTGTCTTAAAGTCTGTACTATCTCTTTAGTCCTAAATATATTTTAGATAAATTCTGTGAAGATTCACTGTTAAATAAACTATTCATAAGACTTACTTTCCGCTTTTCTGATGAAGCCACTTCTATAGACTGAGCTTCAAAAAAACAACATAAACATCAGTTTTTTATTCCAGGCTTAAACCATTGAACCATACAGTCTGTTAAGCATGTAGAAAATGAAGGATGTAACAATAATACTCGCTTATAAAAGTAAATATTCTTGTTGTTTTGAGGACACATTCTCTTGACTATTCTAGTAGTACTCTTAGGACTAGGCAGTGCCTGAAATTAAACCTGGGGTTCTCTAGGCAGTGCTCAAGTGACCATATGGAATGCGGGATCAAATCCAGTTGACCACGTGCAAGGCAAATGCCCTAACCGATGTCGCTCAGCCATATACTCAGTCCTTAAAATGAAATTACTGTCATGTAGAATTGGATCATATAAGGCTCAGATCAATAGTACAGAGAGCAGAATGCTTGCATGCCACATAGCACCCATGTTCAATCCCTGGTACCACATAAAGGGACCTGAGCCCTGCCAAAAGGGATTCTTGAGCACAGAGCCAGGAGTAAGCCCTGAGAACTTTTGGATGTGACCTCCAAATAAAAAAAGCAAAACAGAATTTACTAAAGAAATATAGGGATGACTATCACAGCCTAGAATATTAAGATAATAATTATTAACTAGAAGACCAAAGTAAAGACATTTTAGGCAAGAGCAAGAACAATAAATCCTAATTACAATATATTTCTCTAAAAATTAGAAACTATTCTCTTACCCAATAAATAGGACAATAAATAAGGATTCCCTTAACTCTAATTTCTTCTATATCTGCTCTAAATATTGAGTATGAAGGAATTCACTCTTCTTTAAATTACCCACTGTTCCTACATAATCTTATTTGTCTCTCAAAAACAAACATATATTGGGTTTGCTTTTATTTTGGCATTACTCCTGCTCAGCAGATAATGTGATACTGAGTATCCCAGAGACAACTCATATGCTCTAGATATCTTAGAGTCTTCGTCCTGGTCATGCTTTTTAAAAATCATTTTTAATGAATTCCAAATATTTGTCTCCAGACATGACATCCTCCAAGTTCCAGATTTGTGTCCTTACTGAACACCCACTGTTTCTTTACCCTACAGTGTCAGTAAACATATTAGTCTCTAGGAAAACCCCTCCACGACATTGAAGCTAAAGGCATCTTCAAAGAAGAAACACCACTAACAAAGCAAGTAGGTGCAAAGAAAACATATACTACATGCAGCTAAAAAGCTTCTGCATCTCAAAAGAAACAGTGACCAAGTTACAAAGGCAGTCCACAGAATGGGGAAGAATATTCACCCAATGCCCATCTGATAAGGGGGTTAATATCCAGGATCTATCAGGCACTGGTAGAACTTTACAAGAAGAAAACAACCAACCCCATCAAAAATGGGGAGAAGAAATGAACAGAAACTTCGACAAGGAATGGCCAAAGACATATGAGAAAATGCTCATCATCATTGGTCATCAGAGAGATAAATCAAAACAACAATGAGATATCATTTTACGCCACAGAGACTGGCACATATCCAAAAGAGCAAGTACAACAAGTGCTGGCATGGACGGGAGAAGAAGGGGACTCTTATCCATTGTTGGTGGGAATGTCAAGGGGTACAGCCTTTTGAAACAATATGGACATTCCCTCCAAAGACTAGAAATGGAGCTCCTGTTCTACCCAGCCATATCACTACTGGAATATACCCTGGGAGCCAAAACACACAACAGAAATACCATCCCCACTTTTATGTTCAAAGCAGCACTACTCACACTTCCTAGAATCTGGAAACAACCAGAGTGCCCAAGAACTGATGACTGATAAAGAAACTTTGGTACATCTACACAATGGAATACTATGCAGCTGTTAGGAAAATGAAGTTACAAAATTTTTTTCTAAATGGATGGACATGTAGAGGATCATGTTGTGTGAAATTAGCCAGAAGGAGAGAGACAGATATAGAATGGCTGCATTCATCTGCATGACATAAATATATATACATATATATACATATTGTGACACCATATCCAAGGTCAGAAAATGTGGATCTCCCAGGAGTTCTTAAGCTATAGGTGGAAACTACCACAAATGTGTGGGAGCAGAGGTTGGGTAAGACAGAGAGAGAGTGATCATGACCAAAATAATTGTCGAAAAGTCTATTACAATCCACAACATGTAAGAGAGGGAAGAGAGAAAGAGAGAGCGAGAAAGAGAGAGAAAAGAGAGGGAGAACCTGCCCTCAGAGGCAGGCTAGGGTAGGGAGAGCATCAGGATCATTAGTGGTGGGAGATGGGCAACTGGTGGAGGGATGGGTGCTAGAACACTGTATGGCTTGAAACCCAAACATGAA
>JAJIBD010007304.1:0-88254 GCA_021461705.1 Cryptotis parvus | reverse complement strand
ATGCAAGACAAGTTACTTTATCACTAATCCACATATCAGACCCCAAAATATTGTTTATCCTACTAGTTTTCGAAAATCTCAATAACTAGTCAATAACCCCAAATAAATCACGAATTATGATAGGATTATATGACCTCTGAATAGGTGATCATCCTGATTCTTATTAAATAAGTTTGTAAGATATATACCATCATTTAGTATTTGACAGCTCATTATACTTTCCCAGCAACAATTCCAGTTGTCTAAATAACTTTACAATCCTTAATTTTCAACATCTATACTATTACTAGTGCTATTGTAAATATAAAGCAACTGAGATAAATCAAGAGAAAGCAACCTGTCATAGGTCACACTGTTAGCGAAAGGCAAATAAGGATATAAGTCTGAGCAACCTTATTTCATAGACTGACCTACAAATGTTCTACTTACTCGGCTGCATCTCTATATCAGGGGTATAGCATCTACCTCTGAGAATTACGCTATAAAATCAGCACAGAGACATACAAAATCTCTCCAAGGAATCAGAATGACCATCTGGCTAGAGTAGGCCTTCCCTATAAACTCATTAGAATTATTTATGTGATGCTCTTCAAAGGGCAGTTGGTCAGCCATGAACACAGGAAAATGAGGCTCCCAGAGACAAAGACAAGCAGCATGTATAACCTTAAGTAGAGAGAGAGACCTTTTGAGATTACACAAAAGCATTAAGGCAGGCTAAGCTGTTATTCCTATAGAAGAAACAAAAAGGCCACCCCTTATTTGATTGGTGTACATTTCTTGAAATCAATCAGTCCTTTTGATTTGATCTTATATTCACCAAACTACAGTGAGCATAATATGATTAATTTACTTGTAGGGAGATGTATTTGGGGTAACAATAAACTAATACACTGGCTTGAACACCTGTCTTTTCTGTGTTTATTTAATGTTTTATTTCCTTGAATGTTTTTCTACTCTCAGATAACCCAAAATTGTTTGAAGTAGAAAGACAGACAAGCAATCCTCTAAGGAAAATGCTGCCTCCACAAATCTCTTATGACTTTGCAGATTCATAACTTTATTATGACTTAAGGAAGGACACAAGTCAGCTATAAGGAGTTATTGCTGAATTCTCAAGTTAGACTAGAGGAATATAAAACCTTAAAACAGTCTATCTTAATACCAGAGTTTATAAAACTCAGTCTGTCATGGAAAAGTGTGGCTTCAAAAATTGCCTGAGAAGCATGTACAGGGGCAGAAATTAATTACAGGGTGGGACAGATACCGATTTGATTGGGTGACATTTGGGAAGTCATTCAATTGGCATGAAACTCATTTTCCATATGTAAAGAATTTTCGGTCAAATGCCTATTTCACTCATTTGCAGTCTCTGCAAGAGTAAAACTTAAGGTAAAACTACTTTGTAAATTGTGTGTAGTTACACAAACATTAACATTGCTAAAGTAGACCTTGAGTGTATGTAGCTCTCATCTGTCCTCATTACCACCCCAGGTACTGTTCCAAGCATCTTTTATAAATTAACAAATTTCATGATCACATTAAAATTGTAATCAGTGCCGTTATAGGTCCCCTAAAAATTTTAGGACAGTCACAGAGTCAAAAGCATCCCATGGAACTCGGGAGAGTGGTAAAGGGCTCGGCCAGTCCCTGGCGAAGTCCAACATAGCTCCAAGGGTTTGATCACACATGCAGGGAAGGGCCACGCTGGCCAGACTTGGAGCAGGGATTTGGGCTCCTCCTCCCATTCCTCCACCTGCATCTCCGCGGGTGCAACCCTGGAAGGGAGATACTCCAGACCCACAGCTCTGCCAGCAACACCAGAAGAAAGATACTCCAGACCCAAACGCTTCAGACCCACAGCTGCGCCTCTCGGCCCCATGTAGAAGCTGCCCATGGAGCTGCAGAGAGCGGTAAAGGGTTCGGCCAGTCCCTGGCTGAGTCCAACATAGCTCAAGGGTTCGTTCACACGTGCAGGGGAGGGCTACAGGGTCAGACTTGGAGCAGGGATTTGGGCCCCTCCTCCCATTCTTCCTCCATCCTGCTCCATGTCTGTGGGTGCATCACATTCTGAGATATGGAGGTTAGTACATTGATATATGAGATTTTGTGGAACAGAATTCAACCAATACCTAGTGTGGATTGACTTTCTGATGGAACTATGGGAGGATTTCACTTGTACTTCTGGGTTGACAAGGACACAAATAGAAATTACAAGTGTGTATGGATAAAAGCTTGAGACAACATTTGTGTTGCCAGGTGCTTTCATAAATTGAAGAGTATATTAGAGACAAGTCTGTTCATGTTTCAAGGACCGACAAACCCAGTTGATATATGGATGACAGTATCCTTAAATGAAGTAAGCACAAGGATTATTATCAGTTGCCTCCCAAATATGAGTTTCAGGTCATACATAGCAAACTCTAACCTCCCATTCTTCCAAAGATATCAAGTACTCTTGAAAACATTCAGGTCTTTAATGGATTATTTTCTCCATTTCCTTTTTACACCTTTATCCTAGTTTTCACATCTTTATCTTCTTTTATTTCTTTACCATGTCTGGAATTCTTGGAAATATTATACTAGAGATTGATTACTTGGAAATTCTTCAAGGGTTCTCACCACCGAGCTTGTTTATGAGCACGTGATTTATTATGATGAAACGTCACTATATTTAGCTAGTGCTATTAGACAGATGCATATCCTATTTCTTGTGGTCTGACTAAAGTAAAGGGAAATAGAATACGAAGTATAGTTGTATATGGCATAGTAATTTCTGTCTAGTGACTAAAGTTAAAAAATTCAAGTATGTCAGATCAGAGATATATCAAAGGGATTTAGATTCTTGCCTTGCATACAACTGATCCTATTCAACCACCTACACACATATGGTCCCCAAGAACCACAAGGGATTATCTCTGAACACAGAACTAGGAGTAAACCCTGAGTGTAACTGTGGCCCAAAAAGAAACAACAAAAAGCACAACTATGTCCCCTACTGGTATATAACTGGGAAATTTGTTTACTCTTTCTGTGGTTTGATCCCCTTGTATAAAATGGCGATAATGGAAACAATCTCAGCATTGTTGTGATAATTAAATGAGTTAAATCAAGTAAAACACTGAGTGATAGTTCTCACATAGTAAGCACTCAATAAATGGCAGTTTTTAATACTGCTGTCACCATAGCAACTGTCCTTCACATTATCAAAATGTATTGCATTTTGAACAGTTATAAGATACTAACAAAGCATAACACTGAAATTAATATGAACAGAAAAATATGTTCTGCCTTATAAGAGTTATTATAACTGTTAGTTGAAATTTAATCAATGGTCAAGATACAGACAATATTCATCAGATACTGGTCATTGTACATATTTCATATATAAACTTCCTGAATCCAGTACCTACATTATGACTCTAGGTAACCTCATAATCAAGAATAATTTATTTTGGCTCAAGCTCTGATGATAACTATTAAATTATATGTGAAATCCATCATACATCATCAAGTACTCAATCTAATCTAATGGTTTAAGCATATAACTACTAGGTCACAATGCAATTTCAAAGTAATTGTTATCTTTTTTCTCATTTTAACAATGTCTTAGGAGAGAAGAGACTGGCAATTCATAGATAATAGCTAGTATGAGAAAATTGTAATATGAGGTGAGGTTTCTACTAGATAATAAAGACAAAGATCTGATTTATTCACAGTTTGATTTTTAAGGAATGGTGGGATTCCTATCTTGTAAAATCTGTCCATAATCTCAACTTTACAAATTTTACTATTGGAAAGTAGCAGAAACTTCTCTGAATAAACTGGTAAAATAAATATAGGCATTTCACCATATCTTAGGAGAATCAAGCTGAGAAAATTTCACAAAACCAATTTAAAAGGTTTAAACATATAGTAGTTATGTTTCTGCTTATAAAAGGAATCATGACATTTAGTCACTAAAAACCTATTATGTAAAATAGAGTGTAATTCTTAAAAAAATAAACATCTTTATAGCACTCTCTGAAAGAGCATTTTTAATCTATTGTGTCTATTCTATCCCAGAATGACTATTGTAGGAAAGCATGCCGCTACAGTTACTTCTGTTCACCAATAAGGAGATTGCAATTCAGGACAACATAGGAAGATTGTAGAAACCATATCTGAAACATTCCCTTTCTTCTCTATTTCAGACCTTGGATCCTTTTTAATTTTTTGGTTTTTGGCCACACCTACCCAGGAGTGCTCTGAGTTTACTCCTGGCTCTTGGCTCAGGATGACTCCCAGCATTGCTTAGGGGACTATATGGGGTCTTGGGGATTGAACCTGAGCCTGTTGCATGTAAGGCAAATTCGCTACCCACTGTACTATCATGTTGGCCTTCGGTCTTTGGTTCCCTTATCTTCCTTTTAACAAAAAATATAATTGTCTATTGCCATGAGCTTCAGTCTATAACTTCAGCATTTCTTGCCACCATCAGCATTATCCTGTTACTAGTAAAATAAAATGGAATATAAGCTAAACTCTGAATGCTTCTGTAAGAAGCAGCTCTTTCTATGGAAGAAACAGCAGCTTAAGTGGCTCCTTTAATATCTTATCTTCCAAAGGACAACCCAAATTAATATTACTTATCTGAACTAAAACTCTGTGTCTGGAGGGACCATCATACCATTTACCTATGCTACATAATAAAGCATCCTGTGACTGAGGGCTTTATTTATAGTTGCTCACAGGTTATGTATATACTAAACATTTCTGGTCTCGAGTGACTAATGTGTATCAATGATCAGCATAGAGATGGGTGAGCAACTTGGCTGTTCCTGGTTGCTTTTCTGCACATATAAGTGATATTGGCTCACTTTGATGCATCTACTTAGACCTCAGCAGTGTCACACCTTATGATTCTACATTCTCCTGAAAACTATACAGTACTTGTTTATTGCAGTAGCAGGAGTCGAAGAGGGAAGGTAAAGTAGGGGCAAAGCCTCTAATGGATCTTAGAATTGGCCTCTGTTGCCTTCTACTGCATTCTAGTTACCACAGAATTTGACAGATCCAGCCTAAAATAAGGGAGCAAGATAAGTAATTCTACCATTTGAAATAAGCTCAAAATTCACCAGAGGGAAAATATATGGAGAGAATTGGAATCATGTTTGCAAGCCAGAGGAGGAATGATAGCATATTAATATACATGTTCAATTTTTGAAATAATTTGTTGCTTGTCACATTATTCTGTAGAAAACTCTCAGCTCATCAGGTAAGAGATTTTATAATAAGATATGATAATGTATTCATCTTTGTATTACCACACTCAGCATTACATCAAGAAAACTACGATCATTCCAAAAAAAACTTACAAATGATGAAAAATTCACAGCAGAAAACTAGTAGAAATCTGGGAATCAGTTAAATCAGTTCAGGTACAACAACCAGCACAACTATATATGGGAGTAATCTAACTTCCATAAGGTTTGAGAGAAGAAGTTTCTTTTCCTTCCTTCCTTTTATTTTTAATTCCTTCCTCCCATCCTTCCACACTTTCTTAATTTAAAAATATTAAAGCTGTAAAACCTTAGAATTTACAAAGATTCAACTTACTCATATAAACAAGGGATGCAGGAAACTGAGAAAAAACAATTGGATTAAAGACTCAGATCATTCATGACAGACACCTTAACTAGTAGCTTGTTACTCCCTGCCCAATTATTAACATATTACTTGGCGTTCCTGTGACTCAGGGTAGTATCAGCAATAGGCGAGAAGCACCGGCATCCACAGAAGTTTGAGAGAAATTCAGACTCTCCTGGGGCCAGAAAGGTAGTACAATGTGTGCAGGACTCCCTTGCCTTGTACACAACCAATCTGGTTTTGATCCCAAGTACTGCGATCCAGTCCCTTGAGCACTGCCAAGAGTGATTCCTGGATTAATACCTGAGCACAGCCAAGTACGACCGGAAAACAAACCCCAAAAAGAAACACAGACCCTAGGTACCTTTTACTCGGGTCTATAGAATCTGGATTTTAACAAGGTCCAAACACAATTATATTCTTCTAAGCTGAAGTTGTTCTAAGTATCCAAATCAATGGTTAGCTGCTGAAAAATGTAAAGTAGCTAATTTAAGAAAAAGATGGTTGCTTTGGATCTATTAATACTGAAACCACATTTTCTATATATCCTTCATTAACTTATTTCAATAAATCCTGAGTGTTTACTCTGACCAAGCTATTGTGAATTAACTGAAAACAGGTTGCTGCCCTCCTGGACCAAATACTCCAAACAAATGTCCAACCTCTTCTTTCCCCACGTTCTTCATTTCTCTGTGCCCTTTCTTTTGCCCTTTACCTTCTTCCCAACCTCCTCCCACACCCTATTTTAATGATTCCATGACTAAAATCTAATTTCAGAAGTTGTTGATTTGAGAGTAAAGTGCTCATTCATTTGAAGTTCCAATTTTAATATAGTGATTTAGATGTTGGAATTGTTTTATTTGGCTCATATTCAAGTAGTTTACATGATAATATGACCCTTACACTGTGTATAAAGAAGTTGAAAGCATTAGGAACACGTTGGAAGAAAATGTTCCATAAATATAGTACAGATTAGTCATACACTTTAATTTTTTGCTTTTCTTTTTTTTCCCAACTCAATCTTTTCTCTGGGACTAGAAAAGTTTGAAAAGCTAAGATATTCGAACAGAAATACAATGAGTATATTTTTGCCTGATATATTTAGAACCATAACATTTATATAAACATGTTTTATTAAGCAGAAAAGGGGAAGTTTTCCAAATCAATAGATAATATTATTCCAAAACTTAATGTTAAACAGGAATAAATAAACAGAAATTTGGTAAATTAAGTATTTTCTGATATCAATGCATAGGAAGGTGTATTTACCTTATACAATTTGGTCACAAATTATGTGATGTAATTCTTTGGATTTTTATATGCCAGGCCTTTTAAGTTCCAGTGACTGAAAGTATTATTCTTTTTTCCTTTCCTTTTAACACTCTCTCATTGTCTTGTAAAGCTCAGAGTTCATTTCATTCTTCTTTTTTGCCCTAGTCTTCTTACTCTTCAAAGATATTTCATGATGATTCTGTCTTTCAAAATCAAGTCTGCTTGAACTTTAGCTGAGAGTAATGAAATTTCAATCTCTCATACAATGGCGACTACATCTTCTTTCTGCTCTCTTGGTGAAGTCAGAATAGCAACTGCCTGCATGAACAATAGTTCTACTTTTCAGTTCCAAGAGATTGACTGCTACTGAACAGCAGTGCATAGAAATAATCCTTGGCAATCTCATGGGTGACATTTCTCATTCCTTATCACCCATGCTGCACACAGCCGAACTTGATAAGACACCCAGAAAGAAGATAATGGCTGCTATCAAGCTGTCTAGGTAGAAATAATAATAATCATCTGTTTATGGAAAAACAGATGTACTATTGTTCTGGATTTCATGAAATCTCAGATTCAGATCCTCTCTCATGCCAGCCCGTCCGCATTTCCTATGCCAACCCATGATGGGCATTTTTTTTCATGATCTTTTGATATAATAGACAAGGGTGCATGCAAGAATCCCATAATCATATTCATTCACAGGGTATACTTACATATTACAGAAGCAGCATTTAGAGAAAGATTTGGAAGCATGGAGAACTTTGCAATAAATACAGGAAAGCCCTGTATACCCTTTTAAAATAAGCACAAACCTGGAATTATTGAAACAGGATGCCCCAGTAATTATTCCAGTACAAATTTTAGCCCCAAGATTTTGAGTTAATTAGGATGTTGTGGTTGCCATCAATTTGAATTGTATCCGTGCTCGTTTTATTTGTCATGAACATTTGAAGACTCACAAGCATCCTGGTGGCAATGTTATCATTCTTTCTTTGAACCAGATTGTTTCCCTAGCTGAGGAAAGTTCTTGCTTGATTAAACAGGTTTAAAATTAATATTTACCAGTATACAAATAGGGTATCACTTTACTGACAGTCATCTCCACTGGAGTTTACTGTGGATGTTTCTCTCTCTTCCTGTTTTTCTTTCTTTCTCTTTAGCAGTGCCAGGGATTGAACCTAGTACCTCAAATATGCAAGGCAAGAGAGCAACTGATAAGCCATAACCCTGGCATTTACTTTTTTTTATAAGTAACCCTATCTCTGGTGAAGGAACTAGACAACCATAACCTTTGGGGTGAAACAATCCAATTCAATGGTATTCATTTCTTTTTTTTTCCATTTGTGAATGTTTAGAAATTGCCAAAGCCTGTATTTTCACTTGCAAGGATAGTAGATACCGTCATGCCTGGAATAGTAATCTTAATTGTCCCACCATTATAGTGAGAAGACAGCCAAATTACCTTTGTTACTCTTTCCTGTGATTTTTTGATTAACAGTCATCATTGCCTCCTCTTTACCCAGGCTAAGTTGAGGTTCTCCCTGTGTCGCCTTTTAGCAATGAACAAAGGAGAACAAAGAAGACAAAGATATGGGTATGATAAGTGGAGAAGCAGTCATAAAGAAATTTTCACAGACAAGTTTCTCTGTTCTGGATAATAGAATCACTGTACTACAGAGGTCTTGTGGCCTGTGAATAAGCCTGAGCCTCTTCCTACTTGACAAAGGCACACTCAACTAAAGCTCCTCTTCTCTCTTCTCCCTTCTTCCACCACCTCCACCCCTCATCCTATTCCATAGGAACAGAGATCAGGCTCTACTTTCTCAGAGGTGTCTTACTCTATGCTTTCCTCTTCTCTCACCCTGCTTCAGGAGAATTAAACTGACCATGGCATTTCATATAAAACTTCATTTGTTTTTTTCTCATTTTGCATCATAAATGATTTTTTAAAGATAATGTGTGATCGTTGATAAAGGACCAAAATTATTAATGGAGCAAAGAGTGCTTCTTCAACAAGTGGTGTTGGGAGGGCTGAGCAGCTTAAATTGATCACTTGAATCCCGTTATTCATTGATTTGCTCAGTGGGCGCCAGTAACATTTCCATTGGACCCTATCACATGCCAATGTAGCCCAATGGCATCTGGTTGATTTAGGAATATGAAGAGCCTCAAACCGTTCCTTCAGGGTCTTGACAAGAAAGTCTGACCATCTTGTAGGTGGGCGGCCACATGATCTTTTTGACATCCCGTGGGATCCAGTCGGTAATGGCTCTAGTCCAGCGGTTGTCTCCAAATCACATTACATGTCCAGCCCATCTGATTTTCGATGCTTTGGCAAACGAGACAGCATCCCTGATTCTGGAATAGCGACGGAGGTCAGAACTCCAGATTCCTTCTCTCACTTGAGTGAGGCGTGATATTCAAAGCATAGCTCTTTCGATTCCTCTCTGGGAGACCGAATAGCATTCTCATCCTGCTTTCGTAGGGCCCAGGTCTCTGAGGAGAATGCAGGGAGAACAGTGGAGTCAAAGAGATGCCCGAGCCGGAGGTTCTTTGTCCTTTTAGCTATTTCTTCCATGCCTTTGAAGGCATTCCATGCCACTCTCTTCCTCCTGCGTAGCTCAGGTTTTAGGTCGTTCATCATGTTGATTTCTCAACCTAGGTACACATAAATGCTGCATTCAGAAATGTCTGTTCCATTGAGAATGAGTGGGGCCTCTTCTCTTCTAACAGAAGTTGGGCAGCTATGTGCAAAAAAAGTGAACTTAGATCACCCTCTAACACCATACCCAACAGTCAGATCAAAATAAATTTTGGTGGGCCGGAGCGATAGTCCAGCAGGTAGGGCGTTTGCCTTGCACGCAGCCAGCCTGTGCTGGCCTGGGATCGATCCCTGGCATCCTATATGGTCACCTGAGCATGGCCAGGAGTGATTCCTGAGTGCAGAGCCAAGAGAAATCCCTGAGCATTGCCGGGTGTAACCCAAAAAAAGAAAATAAATAAATAAGTCAATAAATAAATAAATGAATAAATGAATAAATAAATAAATAAATAAATAAATAAATAAATAAATAAATAAATGAACAGATAAATTTGGGGCTGGAGCAATAGTCCAGTGGGTACGGCATTTGCCTTGCACACAGCCAGCCCATGCCATCCGGGGTTCAATCTCCGGCATCCCATATGGTCCCCGAGCACCGCCAGGAGTAATTCCTGAGTGCAAAAGCAGGAGAAACCCCTGACCATTGCTGGGTATGACCCAAAAGCAAAAAAAAATAAAAATAATTAAAGTATCAACATCAGACATGAATCTATGAGGTACATCGAAATAAACATAGAAAAAATGCTCTATGACATTGAGGCTAAACTCATCTTCAAATACAAAACACCACTGACAAAGCAAATGGAAGCTAAGATAAACAAATGTGATTATATAAAACTGAAAAGCTTCTGCACCTCAAAAGACATGGTGCCAAAATACAGAGATAGCCCACATACCGGGAACAAATATTAACCGAAAGCCCATCTGATAGGGGCTAAATATCAATGATACGTCAAGCACTGGTAGAATTTTACAGGAAGAAAACTAACAACCCATTCAAAAAATGGGGAGAAAAATGGATTGAAACTTCCAAAATGAAATTCAAATGGACAAAAGGCATATGAAAAAGTGCTCCACTTCTTGAGGGCCAGAGCAATAGTCCAGCGGGTAGGGCATTTGCCTTGCATGTGGCCGGCCTGTGCCAGCCCGGGTTCGATCCCCGGCATCCCATATGGTCCCCCGAGCACCGCCAGGAGTAATTCCTGAGTGCAGAGCCAGGAGAAACCGCTGAGCATCGCCGGGTGTGACGACCCCCAAAAAAAAAGAAAAAGTGTTCTTCATCATTAATCATCAGGGAGATGCAAATCAAAACAACAATGAGGTATCATCTCATGCCACAGACACTAACACTAATCCAAAACAGAAAGAACAACCAGTACTGGCATGGATGGGGGAGAAGGGACTCTCACCCACAGTTGGTGGGAGTGCTGACTGTTCCAGCCCTTTTGGAAAACAATACGGACATTCCTCCGAAAGCTAGATATTGAGTTTCCAATCGACCCAGCAATACCACTCCTGAGAATATGCCCTGGAGACCAAAAAAACATACAACAGAAAAACTACTGCACTTATATATTCATCGCAGCTCTATTCACAATAACCAGAACCTGGAACCCAATTAAGTGCCGAGAACAGAAGACTGGCTAAGAAACTGTGGAACATCTACCTGATCACTTGATCACTTGACATCCCGTTATTCATTGATTTTTCTCGAGCAGGCACCAGTAGCATTTCCATTTGATCCTATCACGTGCCAGTGTATCTCAATGGCATCTGCTTGCTTCAGGAATACGAAGAGTTTCAAACCATTTGTTCAGGGTCTTGACGAAGAAGACTGACCATCTTGTAGGTGGGTGAACACGTGATCTTTTGACATCCTGTGGGATCCAGTCGGTAACAGCTCTAGTTCAACAGTCATCTCTAAGTTGCATTACATGTCCAGTCCATCTGATTTTTGCTGCCTTGGCAAACGAGACAGCGTCCCTGACTCTGGAACAGCGATGGAGGTTGGAACTCCGGATTCCTTCTCTCACTTGAGTGAGGCATGATATTCCAAGCATAGCTCTTTCAACTCCTCTTTGGGGAGACAGGAACAGCATTCTCATCCTGCTTTCATAGGTCCCAGGTCTCTGAGGGCTATGTTAATGCAGGGAGAACGTTGGAGATGTGCCTGGAGACGGAGGTTCTTTGTCCTTTTTAGCTATTTCTTCAATGCTCTTGAAGGCATTCCATGCCCCTCTCTTCCTCTGCGCAGCTCAGGTTTTAGGTCATTCATCATGTTGAGTTATCGACCTAGATACATATAACTACTGTATTCAGAGATGTTTGTTCCATTGAGAGTGAATGGGGCCTCTGGAACTAGTGCATTTTTCATGAACATAGTTTTTTGAGATTCAGTTGTAGACCTATCTTTCCACATTCTCGGTCAAAGTCAGCCAGCATTTGTGCCGCTTGGCTGATGTTTGGTGTTATTAGAACGATGTCATCAGTGAAGCAGAGGTGGTGTAGTTGCGGACCATCTATCTTCACTCCCATTCCTTCCCATTATAATTGTCACATCATGTTCTCGAAGGTGGCACTGCAGAGTTTTAGTGAAATGGTATCATCCTGCTGAACCTCTCTTTTGACATTGATGATCACTTCTTTGTAGAATGGTGAGATCCTGGTGGTGAATCTGCAAAAGAGCTCACGAAGGATCTTGATGTATTGGGTTTGAATGCCCTGTTTGGCTAGGGCTTCGATGACCACTTTGGTCTCAACAGAATCTTAGACTTTCTTTAAATCAATGAACGTGAGACAGAGCGGCATCTTTTTATTTCTGACAAACCTCAATGAGCTTGGTTACCATGTGGATACGGTGTGCTGAATTCTTTTCAGAAGTCAGCTTGCTCACATGGTTGTCCTTCATCTCATGTTTTGCCAATCCTGTTCAGGATGACTCAAGCGAACAGCTTGTAGATGACGGACAACAGGCAGATGGGGCAATAGTTGCCAATGTTGTGAATGTCTCCCTTCTTGAACAGTAGAACTATCCTGCTGGTTTTTCATTGGAGGGTATCTTGCATTCAGACAGGTAGCGTGTAAGGAGCTGAGACAGTGTATTGATGAGTACTGATGGTAGATTCTTCAGGTGTTTGGGTCTGACTTTGTCTGGGCTTGATGCTGCTCCCTTCTTTATGGACTAAATGGCATGTCGGATTTCAGAAAGGAGAATGTTGGGAATGATATATCCATCCCGTGGAATTTGATATGTGGGCAGGTGGACGTGGTTATCGAAGAGATCTGAGTAGAAGTCATGGATAATCTTCTCCATTGCCTTTCTGGAAGATGTGATAGATCCATCAAGACATCAGAGGGCAGTCATCTTGGTCTTAGAGTTGGCGAAGGACAGGCGGGTGGTGCGAATGCTTCTCCTGGCTTTTTGCTGCATCTTCCAGTATTTCTGCTCTTCTCTCTTTGAGGTCTTCGTCTCTTCTCTGCACTACTTTGCAAGCTTGGACATTAGCATTTGGTAGCCTGAGGTTCATGCCTTGCCATGTTGGCAAATGAAATGGAGAGTTTTTGAAGACAGGCATCCTTTTGTGTCTTTCTCTCTCTCGGCATTCGTCGCACAATCATGGAGGTGCTGAACCAGTCGGTCGTATTCTTCATCGATGTTGTCAATGATGGTATCTTCCCATGCTGCTGCAATGGTGCCAAAGAGTTCCCAGTTGGTGGTCATTCTGGGGAGTCCTCTTCTCCAAACTTTGCAGCATTTTCTCCCCATTGTATGAAGTAGAATTTTGCACGAAGGAGATGGTGGTCCGATCCTGTTTGAAATTTTGGGACAACAGCAATATCGGTCAGGCAAAACCATCCACTGAAGATGATGTGGTCAATTTCATTGTGGAACTGTCTACCAGGAGATTCCCATGTCCAACGTTCGATTGAACCTTCTGGAACTGTGATTTCCCGTGAATGATCTTGGTGGACATGATGACCTCAGATAGTCTCTCACCCTGTTCATTCCATTCTAGGCCATAGGTCCCAAAGTGGAGTTCTTTGGCTGATCTTCTCAGTCCTATCTTGGCATTAAAATCACTGACTATGATCTTGTAAAGGTGTGATCTTTTTTATAGAACTCCTCCAGTTCCATGTAGAATTTCTCAATTTCATCTTCCTTGTATGTGGATGTTGGTGCGTAGAAAACGAAGATAGAAATTGCTGGCAGTGGGCCACATCTCTTCAAGTGTAATCATCCTATCCGGTTTGTTAGGCATTCAAATGAATCAATGTTCAGGGGCCAGGAACATCGACACAATGGAATATTATGTAACTGTCAGAAAAGACAAAGTCATGAAATTTACCTGCAAATGGATGGACATGGAGATTATCATACTGAGCGTAATTAGTCAGAAAGAAATGACAGATATAGAATGACTATATTCATTAATGGGATAGAAATATATACCAGTGTTCTACTAATTGTGGGAAAGGTAATATCAGACTAGAAGTCACCATTGAATACACACAGAGACTTACATGATAAACCCTAAATGTCTGTAGGGAAAGCCAGAATGTGTAAGAGAAGAGAGAAATACAGAGACAAAGTGAAAGATAGGAAAAGAAAAAGTGCCTGTATATATGTGTGTGTATATATATGTATATATATGTATATATATGTATATATATACATATATATTATATTATGATACCAATATCCAAGGTCAGGCAAAACATGATCAGGAGGTCTTGTCAATAGGTGGAATCTGCCAAAAAACATGTTGGAGTCAGAGGTTAGGTAAGACAGAGAAGGGAACAGTGTGTTAATAATTGTCAAAATAATATACCAGCCTACAACTCAGCATTAAATATAGGCAAAGACATACATATGATAACCTCTAAATGTTTGTATTGCCATCTACAATGTGCAAGAGAAGGAAAAGAGAAAGAAAGAGAAGGAGAAAGAGAAAGAGAGGAAAGAGATGAACAACCTTCCATAGAGGCAGGATAGGGGAGGGAGGAGGGAATCAGGGACATTGGTGGAGGGAAATGGGCACTGATGGAGGGATGGGTGCTGGAACACTATATGACTAAAACCCAAAAATGAACATCTTTGTAATTGTAGGGATAGGTGCTGGAACACTCTATGACAGAAAGCCAAACATGAACATCTTTGTAATTGTCTATCTCATGGTCGCATAATAAAATATTAATAAAAATAAATTTTAAAAAAGAAAGAAAAGTACCTGCTATAGAGGCAGGCTGGGAGTGGGTGGCAGGGAATGTTGGGACATTGGTGGGGGAATGGGGCACGGGTGGAGGGAAGGGTGCTGGAACATTATATGACTGAGACCCAATTATGAGCATCTTTATAATTGTGCAGGTAGCATGTCAGTCTCAATTAAAAAAAGAATAAAAACAATTTGAATCATCTAAATACTGAATATGTATTGCCTTTTACATTATCATCTTGTTAAAAGATTGAAAGTTGAGCCATCCTGAAATCGGAAGTTCTACTAATGTGTGTATGCTACATATTTGATTATGTATATATATGTATATATTTATATATCCTATGAATAATATGCATAGGTAGGTATGTCACTGATATTAGTGTTTTGTCATCCCCATACTATAAATTACAGTGTTCTCTATCAGAGCTCTCATGATTGACAATGTTACAGAAATACAGAGAGGAAGAAACTGCTCATGTTTTATTTGCAGACATTCTAACTGCTTTATTATAGTGGTGACCTCAAGGAACCAACAGACTTTTCTCTGAATTTTGAATTTTACCCTCTCCCTGCAATATTTAGCTAAAAATTCAACTGGGCCTGGTGTCAAGCAAGAGCTACTTGCTTCTAATCCAGGACTAGCAAAGCTACAAAGGGAAAAGCAAAGGTGATGGAGTTTATGTCTGCTTGCTGGAATGAGTCATGGCAAAATTCAGGAACCAGGGATATGTGGCCTTGAACTTGAACTTCCTTCCGGCAATAGTTCTCTTTTGCAGAAGTCACTGAAATTGCCTGGTCTTACACCATGAATGACTGTAAAGTCCTGGAACTGTCTGTATTCAGTCTTGGCTGTTCCCCTTATAAGACACCAAAGGGGTTAATGTCTGGGCAGTAATCAAAGTCTGGCAGCCTCTACCCCACACATAATGGGCATTGTTGTTCCTGAGAGTTTGTCTGTTTTTTCTGGCAGGCTTTGCTGCTTGGAACAGATTCTAAAACAGAAAAGGAAAAAGTCAGTCTGCTTTTTTTTTTTTTTTAAGTACACATGCAACCCAACATAAGTCTGGTCAGGGATTGTTATTTTGCTAGATTCCAGGAAGGTAGTATTGGCTACTCTTCAGAGATGACTTATCAAGTTAAAGTACATTGACTCAAAGGCATACATTGATATACATAGCTGAGACACAGTATGAGGATATTCCTCAGATATGAGGTAACACATTGCAGCAATATTAGCTGATAAGCGAACTGTGGCTAGTCCACTCATCCGCACATAAAATCCATTCGGATGTTGCTATTAATCGGCTCACTCCTCAACCTTCCCAGATTACTTGTAAGCTCAGGACCTGTTTGTCACTCCCACCTTATGGGTCCCAGATGTTCCCATGTAAAACTACTTGAATATATGTGATTAGTTACCAATGCAAAAAATCCCTTTGCAAGTAAAAAGAAAACATTCTTTTTTCATTTGGAAGGTCCAGGTTTTCATTGTCTTTGGTTTGTTCTAATCTGTAAAAAAAAAAATCCACACTTTTTGTCTACATCTTTTGGAGTCATGCTTAATTATGCTCAAGGCTTACTACTGGCTCTATACTCAGAGATAACTCCTGGTAGTGCTCAGGGAACATATATGTTGCCAGGGATTTAAACAGAGGCTGGCCACAAGTAAGATGAGAACTTAACCTTATGCTATTTTCCTGTACCCACAATTTTTAACAAATAAAATAATTTTTATATCAAAAGCACCTCAAATTATTAAAGTTTTAAATAGCTACTATTCTTAACATTCCATGGAATAGTAGCAAAAGCTTTGTACAACAAATTATTCAATGGCCTACACTTTGCTGGACCATGAACTGAGATATATCACTGACAAGCCATATCCCAGATCAAAAGTCATAAGGGTTGCTTTCCCTCCTAAAATACAGAAAGTAAATATTTCAGACTTCCGCAGTCACCTTACATCACTTGATCACTTGAATCCGTTATTCATCAATTTGCTCGAGCAGGTGCCAGTAACATTTTCATTTGACCTTATCACATGCCAATGTAGCTCAATGGCATCTGGTTACTTCAGGAATACGAAGAGCCTCAAACCATTCCTTCAGGGTCTTGACAGAGAAGTCTGACCATTTTGTAGGTGGGCGGCCACTGATCTTTTGACATCCCTTTGGGATCCAGTCAGTAATGGCTCTAGTCCAGCGGCCGTCTCCAAATCGCATTACATGTCCAGCCCATCTGATTTTCAATGCCTTGGCAAACGAGACAGCGTCCCTGATTCTGGAATAGCAATGGAGGTCAGAGCTCCGATTCCTTCTCTCACTTGAGTGAGGCGTGATATTCAAAGCATAGCTCTTTCGATTCCTCTCTGGGAGACCCGAAGAGTGTTCTCATCCTGCTTTCGTAGGGGCCCAAGGCTCTGAGGCCTTAATGCAGGGAGAACAGTGGAGTCGAAAAGATGTGCCCAGAGATGGAGGTGCTTTGTCCTTTTAGCTATTTCTTCGATGCTTTTGAAGGCATTCCCTTTTGAAGGCATTCCAGTCACCTTACATAACAATCGAATAGCAGACTACTGCACTTGAGAAAGCGTCTATGAACAATGAAAGTAAGTTTGAGTACATGACTATTTCAATAAAATTTATGAAAGTGGGACACAGGTTGCATGAGAACTTCAACTTCTAAACCCTGGATGATGTGGATACTGATAAAAGCCAACTTTTAGTGAGCAACTTTTGTGGGTTTGATCCTTTTCGATCATCCCACTAGTGTACTTGTGAATGAAGTAACTATGTTTTAATTTTTAAAGTGATTAAAATGTGACATCACAGAAGTATTTTTTATTATGAAATAATTGCCTGATTCAGGACCTAAAAGAGCACCAACTCCCCACCACACACACATACATACACACACAGACACAGACACAGACACACGCACACAGACACACACACAGACACAGACACAGACACACACACAGACACAGACACATACACACACACACACACACACACACACACACACCCTGCCATGCAAGTGGTACGCCAATAACTGCAGTAGGAATTAGGACTTCTTTTTCACCATGAACAGAAAACAAAGCTTTTTGGTAATTTTCTTTTTTTTTTTCTAAATTCTCCAACACCCCCCTCCCCATGTCTTAGTATTTGATCATTCTGGAGAGTTCAGACAGAATCAGGACCAGGTATAAATACAGTCTAGAGCAAACAGTCATCAAACCCTACACTGATTCAACAAATAGGAACTGAGTGCTATTCCTGTATCAAACATTATATTAAGGTTTGAGACTAGACAATGAATAAAACACATGATATTCTACCCTTTAAAATATCACATTCTAAAGGTCAAGAAGATAACCTAAAGGAGTTAAGCCCCATATTTGCATGTGAGAGACCCTACGTTCAACCAACAGCACCACAAGGCCCTCCAGGTACTGCTGGGGTGACTTTGGTGGCCTATGAGCACGGCTGGGGATGGGCCCACTGGCCCCAGCAGCAGTAAGCCCAAGCAGCACAGAATCAATGAACTAGGAGCCCTAACCATTAAATACGACTTCCTGTCAAGTATCAAATACAGAAAGGAATAGATCCCAGGGCCCTGAGCACCACTGAGAGACTCAGACTAATTTAAATATTATATTCTAGTAAGTAGAGGTAAGGTAGAAACAAATAAATACATATAATGTTTATGGAAGGTTAGAGGAATAATCAGGTACTGCAAGGCCATGAGAAGAGACTGATCTGAGAAAATGTTTCTCTTTTTTTATTAGTTGCACATATTTATTTTTTTTTAATTTTTAACAATTACAAAAATGTTGGAGTGAAATTAGCCAGAAGGAGAGAGACAGATATAGAATGACTGCATTTTCATGCATAAAAATACATATATATGTATGTATTTATTTATGTCATGTAAAATATATATATTATTTATATAATAAATATATATATATGGATACCGATATCTAACATCAGGCGAAATGTTTCTCATTTATCCAGCTCTTGCATTTGTGTATTTCTTTCAACACCTAAGAAATGCCACATAACGCTCTACTTTCCAAAACATCTTCTGGGTATACATTTCTAGGATTTTTTATATCACACTGTTACTTGTTATTACCCCATAATTATTGTGAAAGGAAACTGAGGAAAAAACTTAATTTGTTCACTGATGCTGCAAAGATGTATTGACCACTTTATGTGCCAGAAACAGTCTTTAGAACAGAGAACCTAATGGTAAGCAAAACAAGCTATAAAAATCCCTGCTGTCTTGAGCCTCTGTTAAAGCCAAGGGAGTGGAGAATAAACAAGAAGCATAAGTAAGTGCATGTTGGAAGACGACAAGTACAGTAGAGAAAAGAAGAGGCACAGTGGGATCAATAGATCCAGTGTGAGGGGGTCGGGCTAGGTTTTTCAGTCATCTGTCCTTCCCTCATAGAGGAGTGTGTTGTTGAAACAACTTCTATTTGCACAGCAAACCCTGATATTTTGTCCACCCATTTCTTCTGTCAGGAGTGTGATCCAGTGAAAGAAAACACAGGATGTTTTGTGAGGAGTGTTCTATTTAAGTCCATAGAAAGAAATGTTATTATTTCAAGTCATTTTTTGCCCTTCCCTTTCCCTTGCTTCAGAGAAAATATTAAGGGCTGGCAGCTAAAACAATGTAGGGGTGGGAGAGGGACAAGGAAGGAAAACCAAGGGCAAACTTTCATGCCGGGGGGATTGTTTTAACAAGGATGTAGCTGCAACCCAGCCCTCCAGGGTCCAAAGATGGCCTTGCTAAAGAGCCCACCTGCACGGAGCTGGCAGACAGTACGCATTGTCATTAAAGATAGTGTTGACTTTTTTTAATGTAATGAGATGTTAATATAGATTTGAATTTTCATAAGCTTCAGCTTCGGAACAGAGTGTTTTTTCTGTAAATGTGAAATACTTCAAGGCTTTTAGGGAAATGTCATCATAGAAAGGCTAACTACTATTTTACATAGACAACTGTCATTCATTGGGCTTTTTTGTGAAGTCAAAAAGCCATGGAGGTAAAATGAAACATTGCTGAAAAGATTTCTCGCTTGTGAACATTAATTTTTCTTCTGAGAGTAATTTTCTAATAGTTTTGATAATGTTGATGAAAACGTGTAAAATTGAGGCAAGGATTAGAGTAATGTGTTCACAAATCATGAACTAGATATAACTGAGACCTGCATCTTATATAGTACTAACTTGAAAGAACAAAACATTATTTAAAAAACAGGTATTATTTAGTTTTAATTTAATAATGTCAATAACAGTAATTTTGGCAAAAATCAAGTGTGAAGTCTGTATGCATGGAAAGTATGGGCTAGTAACCACAATTATGCTACCAACAGTAATAGGACTGTTAACTCAGATGAACTGTATTAAGAGTTACTCTATTCCAAGCATTTGCTAAGTGTTTTTACAGGATTTACTTTACCACAACCATATGAGAGATACTCCCATTTCAGAAAGGAGAAGGCTGGCTAGACATATGAAATAACCTATAGGTATACAACTTTAAGGCTAAATTCTCAGTTACATCTTTTTGATTTAAAAACCAGCACATAGCTCAAGTCATAAAATTGCATCCTGGGACTCAAGAGATAGTCCAGCGGATAGGGCATTTGCTTGCATGCATCCAACCTAGGTTTGATGCCTGGCATCCCATTTAAGTCCCTCAAGAACTGCCAGGAGTAATTCCTGAGGGTAGAGGCAGGAGTAACCCCTGAGCATTGCTGGGTATGACCCCAAAAGCAAAATACACACACACACATATACACATATATATTAGATAAAATTGTATACCTTCTTATTTTCACCATGGCCATATTTTTCCAAAATGTCTCCTCTGTGGCTATGTATTTCTTTTGTAATAATATGTAGATTTGAGGGGCCAGAGCAATAGCACAGCAAGGTATGGCATTAGCCTTGCACATGGCTGACTAGTTCAATCCCCAGCAACCAATATGGTCAGAATACAGAGCCAGGAGTAATCCCCTGAGCACTACTGGGAATGGACTCAAAACTCAAAAACTATTTTCAAAAATTATTTATATTACAATTACTATCTTTATTCATAATATTTAGTTGATCAATCAGTTTATTCTGCAAATATTGGATTATATTCCTCTTGGGTGTTATGGTAGGCTGAGTCCTAAGAACTAACAGCCCTCTAGCTTTTCTAACATGTCAAGACTCTTGCAATCTATTGATCACACAGTGGAAAAACAGAGGTGAGTCCTATTCCATATTGCATTTGGAATATAGATCTATCCTATAAGCTGTATAATTTGGAAATCTAAATATGTATTTATAAAATAATTCTATTATTAAATATTCAAAGCAACATGACAAAATTCCAATGAGGAAGGGGCTTTATTAAGGACTTTTACAATAAATTATAAATCCTTATTGCATTGATCTGCAAAGTAAATTGGAACTGTGAGTTGCCAGTTTTCAGACAGATGAGGACAGGGTATGCACATAGAACTGATGGCATTCTGAAACTCTCTCTGATGAAATTCTGGGAAAACACTTAACATGATCCAAATCTGTTAAATATATATTTACACTTATATTATTAAACATATCCATTTAAAGATCATGTCCATAGTCCATAGAAAGATCTGTCTACAGTAAACTTGACTCTTAGTGAAAGAACAGGGGTCTATAGGAATCAAGTGTGGAGAATAACAGAACTTAGAGTCATTCTCATCATACACAACCTGGGAACTAACTGAAAATTCGCATGCAGCAGGCAGTGCTGAGGTTAAGGGAATAGATGCATAGAGCAGCATCTTAACAAGTGTTTGTCCACTCCCTGCCAGGGAGCATCTCAGGACCTTCTCTAAACCAAATTACCTCTCAAAGATCCCACCACCTAATATGCTTATGTTGTAGGTTTTTAGGTATAATAATAATCTTTAAAAGGAACAAAGATAAATGCTGTATTCTTCAGAGAAAAAGCCATGGACATCATGCTTGGATACATAAAGCCATTGGCCCTCTCAAATAAGTTATCCTAAAGGAGAATATACATTTATTAGAAAGAATATGATTCTATCTCATTTTTGTTTAAATACTCAGGTAATTTTCTGCCATGTAAATACTCAAGTAATTGGAGAAATAAAAATCTGTCTATACATGGTTACTTGATGATAATTGCTTGCTTATTAATTTGGATCAATTACTGTAAAACAGTAAATAATGGATAAAGTTACCCAACTACCTCTTAATTATTTAAATTCCATTCATGTGTCACCCGCTCATTTATATGACTGTCTTTTGGAAGATATGCAATCCCTTTTATTCCTTCTTTCTCTCACTTCAGTGCAGTGCCTATTTTATAAAAAGTACTGAACAGGTTGATAAACTTAAAATATATTTCTATTTACACATACCAGGGATAGTACAATTTGCTTTTTCTCCTTTATTTCCAATAGTTGGTATTTAAGGAGGCTAATGGAACCATGCATATTCCATTATTTTATTATCAGCCTGCATGCTCCTCTCCAGCTATCACAGAGATTTTTGAATACAGATACACTATAAGATCTGCACTCCTGGAAATGAGGAGTTTGTGTAGTGAATAGCAGTTACATTCTAATTATATTAATTCAGAGTGCAATTTCTTTGAAATATAAAGGACCTGCTGTCGGGGGAAGTGTGGACAATGGAGGCTGAACACATCAACGACATGACAAATTCCTCGAGCAGAGTGCCAGATGTATTGTTGCCCAGGATTCTTTTCTGAGAGCAAATTCAGTAAGGACTATCAGTGTCAACTCCGGAGTAAGGAAATGGTTCATCTGTTATCTTTCCAAGTTGCAGGTACATCTGCCAGAAGATTCTGCCAACAGATGAATTGGTAATTAAAATCATTTCCATATTTGGAGGAGTGATTTGGAAATTGTTCTTTTCTTCTATTCTTTTCATGAGATGGTAGTGGCATTTTGGTGAGGTGTTGATATTGATTTGCCACAGACTGCACTAGAAACATGTGAGACTCTCTAGTGACTTGATATCCCCTTTATAGCTTGGTCACCTTTATTCAGCTTTGTCTATGATAGTTTTTATAAAGTTCCAAAGCTGTTTCTTGCTTGCACTGAAGTCTACAAACAAGCCTATTCAATGCACAGTAAAGGTATCTGATGTTGCTTTCCTATGTCAGTTACTGTGTTAGAATAAATAACAGCAGTGATAGGCTTTCAGTGTATTAAACACTGGTAATAAATTACTTAATATAATGCATATGCCAGTTCAGTACTTGCCCTTTAATAATTACAGAAATATTGGTTTTATTGTCTATAGGCTGAGTAAAGAGATAAATACTATCTTGTTATCAACATATTTATCTATCACCATTATCATCTACTGTATTAAAGTAATATATTGCCATTAAATGTTCAATTCCATTGTCTACCATATAACCTTATAACAAATTTATGCAACTTCCCTTCCTCCTTCCATATTGGCAGGCACTAATTTGATCTTATAGTGTAAGAGTTCATTTTTACTTTATTTAATTCATTTATCTGCTTTGTTTTTCTATATGTAACATATAAATAAAATCATACAACATCTTTCTTATTTAACTAAACCTAATTCTAAGTTGATCCTTGTTATAAGTGGCAGGATTTCACCATGTTTGGCAGGATTTCACTATTCAATTGAATAGTATCCCGTTGTTTATACACCCTATACCATCTTTATTCCTTTTTAGTAAGCACTTAGAGTGTTTCTAAGCTCATATCAGTATCTATTGCTTTATCCCCGATGCACTGAGGAAAATAAGACATTAGAAGTTACTTAGACAATGAAGAACACAATTAGGAAAGTTCATTGGTTGATATTTGGCCCAGACAGTCTGAATCTCAATCCAAATCTCAATTCTTCATTATTTTATATTTTTTTGTTTCTTGGGGACCACACCTGGCTATACTCAAGATTTGTTCTTGACTCTATACTCAAGGATCACCCCTGGCAGGACTCAGGGGACAATAAGGGGCCCCAGGTATTGAATTTGGGTCAACCACAAGCAAAACAAGTGCTTTTACTTGCTGTACTATCCAGTGCAATTAATCCTTCACTTTTAACTGTTCACAATAATGTCACATTATGACATTAATGATCAACTGCATAATTTCCCAGACTAGAGAATACCTATAATCTTTAGTCTGTAATCCCAAACTAAAGGAAAGTTAATCATCAATTAATTAACTCTGTGTGTGTGAGAGAGAGGCTTTCATTTCATTGAGTTTTTTTATCTCTTTCACCACTGCCTTTGATCTAGGAGAGTTTATTCTGATAGGTCTGCTGTAAATCGAATGAATGCTTGTATGAAATTTCCTTCTTGGAACTTGCGCTTGAAAAATGTTTCTTTATGGAATCCACTGTTATACATAGGATATGTCTTGGAGTCTTTTATTGAGGCTTCTTTTTTTCTGGTAATCTTCAGGCTTCTTGTATCTGGATGCCTGCATCCTATAACTCTAAGAACTTTTTAATAAGGTTGTCTTTAACTGTTCCTATTTCCATGGAGTTGCTTCCCTGTCCTTCTTGTACTCTGATGATTCTTATGTAGTCCCTCTTGGATTCATGCCAATATTCTCTGTTCCAATGCTGATCCATTTTTTGGTCTTTTTTATCTATTGTACTTCCCTGAGTGCTTTCTGAAGCTCATCCTCATTTTCACTGATTTTGTCCTCAGCTGCTATCATTCTACTGTTGAAAGTACCCATTGCATTTTTCATTTCATCTGCTGAGTTTTTTATTGAAAACATTTGTTTGTAGTTTTCTTATTTCTGCTGTCAATTCCTCCCATGTTTTATTGCCCACCTGTTCCACTGTATCTTTCATGTCCTCTTGTATTTTATTGGATATCTGTTCCATTGTTTCTTTGAGCTCATTAAACATCCTTACCATTTCCTCCCTGAATTCATTGTCAGAGAAATTATAAAAGTGGGTACTCCTAGTTGAGGCTTTGGGATTATTTTCTTCTTCCATTCTTCAAGGAGAGAATCTGCGTTGTTTCCCCAAGATGTTGTGGTGGTCTGGAGATGGATCCTTCTGGAGCACTGTTCCTCTCTTGCTGCAAGATAGGTCTCTGAACATGCCAGTTTTTGTATGCTTTATAGGTATATTGTATTGTCATTGTGATTCAACTAGTTAATCTGACATGAGTTCCAGTAACAGAGTCCAAAGTGTTGGTTCAATGGAATACATAAATTTGGAATTTTTATAAGCTGTGTTTGTGTGTCATTCTGTACAATGCTTGCTTAACAGTTTCTCCAAAAGAGACCTAAGCAGGTCCAGAATGAAGTTCAAAGTAAAAACTAAAAATCCAGCAGTTGTAGGGGTAGGTATAACACTTCCATTTCGTTATCTTTTTTGTCAGACTTCCAAACATTCAGACTGTAAAAGCAGCTCTTCATCACCCTGAAACTCAAATATCTTCCAGATATTAGAAATAAAGCTTTGGAAATCCCAACCTGGTGGTCCCGGAGAAAGAGAGAGGTAGATACAGAGAGACTTGTTCCTAAAAATGGAGGAGAGCCAGCCTCAGACATTATTTATGAAAGGGTACAAGACAGAAGTGTTTAGAGAAATTTGGGATTCTATATTCTTTTTATTCAATTTTGCTGTGAATCTAAAACAATTCTAAAATATAGACTATTTTTTCTTCGTATAATTTGGAAATAAGGGACAAGAATACGACTCACCAGATCTTGTCAAGGGTGGAAATTATCACAAACGTTTGGGAGTCAGAGGCCAGGTAAGACAGAAAATGGAACAGTGTGCTAACAATTGTCGAAAGTACTAATACCAACCTAGAACTGAGCATTAAATACAGGCAAAAAAAAATACACATGACAACCTTTTAATGTATGTTCTGTAATCCACAATCTTGAAGGGAAGGAAATGAGAAAGAGAGAAAGGGAAAGAAATAAAAGAACCTGCCATGGAGGCGGGCTAGGGGATGGGGAGGGAATCGGGGATGTTGGTGGTGGGAAATGGGCACTGGTGGAGAGATGGGTGCTGTATGACCAAATCCCAAATATGAACATCCTTGTAATTGTATATCTCACGGTGGTATAATAAAATACTTTAAAAAAAGAATACAGATCACCAATAGAGCATTCACCTTGCATGTCTGAGGCCCTGAATTTGATCCCGTGCTGAACACACATACACAAACACACACACACACACACAAAGTAGCAATTCTAATGGTTAATATATAAGTAAATCCAAGCAAAATTCCTCAACAATTAGCTGTATATCTCAAACACATACACATGCAGTTCCACTTAGAAACATATATACCACTACTTAAGACATAAATTGCCCAATCTGATGAAAAATTTAGCTCCAATTATAAGAAATTAAAATAGGTTATAGAAGAATTGAAGATAATGAACATTGCATATTTTCTTGCATTTATAATAATTTAGATATGATGCAAATACAATGGTTATTTTGTTTTAAGTGTATCTCTTGAAACATATTGATAGACTCAAAGTGATGCCCTAGATTGCTTCACATAGTAGGGATGAAGTGAATGACAATAAAGACTCACCCTGAGTGAAGGAAAATAAGTGTTAAGTTTCCTTTTTCAAATGTTGCTGCACATGCTTCAAATGCTTGAGCAGTAAAAGGCTATATATATTACAAATTTATTTTCTCTGAACCTCAGTTTTCTTATTTTTAGAATAGAAATAGTATCTTCAATTAAGCTAATATTTTCTTACAGTTTTCTTTTTGGATTTTTAAATGATGTATTTAAATAACCTGGAACACAGTAGATACTTTTTGGGCATTCAGTTTCAGTTTTATCTCCATATTGAAGAACCTGGTCTGACTTAGGGGATTTTCCACATGTCCCTGAAGCATAGAAAAGCAGAGTGGTCAGAGGGAACAAGAAGGGTCTATGTACTCAGGTGCCACCCTTTTGGGTGCTGCAAACATACTGGTTGGAGTTATTTGAGTTTGGGGATTTTTTTTAAAATTATAATCTTGTACCAAGCTGCTATTTTTAGATTTACTGATCCTGAACACATGTAGATACCCTGGTTTGGCTAAATATTTATTCAATCCTAAGCAACCAGGTGCAGAGAGAGAGTGTGCAAATAAATCACATGTCCCTAAACCATTTACACTAGCTCCACCCTTGCTTCCATAGACAGCTTTTCTTTTTTATAAAAATACCAAAAGTATCAGATTATCTTGAAAGCTAAATAAATCTAAGCTCACCAAAGTCCTCAGCTCATTCCAACTCTCCATGAACACTCTCTTTTCTATTGTACACCTGACCTTATATCCTCACACAAACCTCTGTGAGACCAAAGTTTAAAACCCAAAGTTAAAGACGAAAGTAAAAGAAAGAAAAAAAAAACAAAAGCAAACCATGAGGGCCCCATCACCAGGAAAGATAATACTGCAAAGGGCATGTTGTCATAGCAGAGACACTAATGCCCCATGTTGGAATTCTTCCACATAGTTTTCCAATGTCTGAGTTTCCTTGGCTCACCAGGGCCTGCTAGGGATTTGAGTTTGTCAAGAACTGAACCTGGAATTTCTCCAGCTCATGGCTGCACGTCAATTCATCTGATTTCTAATAAAGCAAGTTCTTATTTTCCTAACTTGCTTCCAATTCTCAAATGTAGTTCCAAAGAAAACAGAAAGTAATTAAAATGTCAACACTTCCCTGAAAAGGAACATAAACTCTCTTTGGATTTTCTTCCCACTGGAAACAACTTTTTCACAAGGCACCGACCCCATGTATAGCAACCCAAATGCACCCACAGCAAAAGAGGTCAATGGGAAATGAACATAAGCCCTTCTCTGTCCGTTACCACATCCGCATTTCTTTTCCCTTGCCATTTTCCAAATGGAGAGTTCCAATAAATGAAGTACTTAAAACAGTCTCTTACAATAGACTAATATCTACTCCATTGTATTAGATCCAAATTTTATGTGATATGAAATAAGCTCCAGGAGCAATAAGCAATTTGATCTAATGTGGAAAAGCAATGTGGGGCCTAACAGCTTATTATTCAGTGCAGTGCCATAAATGAACTGAGCACCATTTTGCATAACAGAAGACTGATTATTCCTTTTGCCTTCATTTGCATGGTTTTGGGGTGTACTATGACTCTCCAGATTTAATCAGGTTTTTATAGAACAACTTATTTTTAAAATGATTGCATTAAAGTACAAAATAGCAATGAGGCATGGGCCATCACGTTGTGATTTTGAGTTTATTAACATCAGTCCTCTGAGAGAGATTTTCCCTTTCATTGTACAGGACAATGCTGTGACCGTAGACCAAGAATGTCTTGTTGGAGATGTCCAATAATAAGAGAAATGGACCTCGTAGTCCCGTGACTCAATTTTGTAAGGCATTTTGAGTGAAATTCTTATTTTTTCTTTTCCAAATGCCCCTTTTGACTTTACTGCTCTCTATACCGAATTTGTTGGTTTTGTGTCTTCAACCTGATAAGCACTACTGTTCAAGCTGTTCAGAAAGCCTCCATCTGGAACCACAGCCATATCTCCCACCAAACACCTTCAGAACACATCAGAATAACTCAAACAAGAGCTGGTAATGATGGTTACCATAAAACATCACAACTATCACATTTTCGCTTGTTATAAAGCCACCGCAGGCTGTACTCAGGGCCTATTCTAGGGTATGTGCTAAGGAACCATGCCTGGCAGGTTCGGGACATATAGAGTATTGGGGAGGGAGTGTCAGCAGGACAAGTATCCTCCTCAATGCACTATCTTTGCATCCCCAGAACCAGCACTTTTGAAAACAGAACATAAATCAAGCATTTTTAATCTTTCCAGCCCTGTAAGGTAGGTGCCATCTTCCCAACTTAATCACTTCACCAAATTTGCATAGCAAGTGATTAAATCTAGATAGCTCCAAAGAGTTCATGAAAATTGCTAAAGATTTTGTCAACAAAATAGTCTCCTGATGTTTCTGCATTACTGTAAAAGAAAAAATAACTCCAAGGAGGTATGCTACTATCAATGAGGCTAAACCATGATCTTACAGATTGTTATTTTTATAGTACTAAAAATAGGATAAATTTGTAGCCTAACAATTCTGATTTTTTTAAAGGTAGATATGCCTTTCTTTTTCTGGTTTTTAAACTGCTTAAAGCCAGGAATTTTAATTTCTACAATACTGAATATCAGAGTGCCATGGTGTTTGGATTAGAAATGCGTAGGTTTCAATTTTGGCTTTACTCACCATTAATTGTATTATAACCTCCTGTTTCTGTAACTCAAAATTAGGAAAATATACTACCTAAAGTTGTCGGAAAGATTAGATAAAATAAATTATAAAAATACATAACAAAAAATGTAACCTATTCTAGATTTGTATGTGTGTGTCTCTGTCTTTCTCATCCTTTCTCTTTTCTCTCTTTCCTTTATCCATCCCATATCTCTATATCAACAACCCATCCACAGATCTTAGAATTTTAGTAAATAATTATAAATCTAAAACTCAAAGTAACAAAAATATCTGACATCCATCTCTGTCTCTTTTCTGCTCATTCCTCCTTTTCATTGCTTTAATTCTTTTTCTCAACTTGTGACAGTTATACAAGAAAGCTTCAGATCAAGACCAAGGACATATAATTTTAAGCTTTTCATTCTTTACTTCCCTGACATGAAATATTCCTTTTATTTGAGATTGGATAAAGCTAAGTAAAATGGCAAAATGTCTTGTATTTTTCAAAAACTTAAGAAACTGTAAAAATTATTCTCTTGCATATAAGTAAAAGCACACAGCAAACTTTTGTTATAAGTGGCTTCAAATATTAAATGAATGTGAAGAGGAGACTATGTGGAAATATTTTTTAATGTCGGGAGGAAATGCTTAAACAAAATTGTTATATACAATAATATATACTGGAAATGGGGCACTGGTGGAGGGATGGGTGCTGGAATACTGTATTACCAAGAACCAATTATGAACACCTTTGTAATTGTGTGTTTCACGGTGGTATAATAAAAAATTTAAAAAAATATATATTCTTTCTTTAATGAATAACAAATTATTTCATTTTGGTTTTACCTTGAAACCTCAAAGAATTTGACGTATTTAAGTTATAATTAAAGAAATACTTTATACATTAAATACAGGCAAAAAATACACATGATGACCTCTAAGTGTTGTAGTACAACCCACAATATGTAAGAGAAGGAAAAGAGAGAGAGGGAGAGAGAAAAGAGATAAAGAACCTGCCATTTAGGCAGGCTATGGGAGGGGGAGGGAATAGGGGACATTGGTGGTGGGAAATGGGCACGGTGGAGGGCAGGTGCTGGAACACTATGTGACCGAAACCTCTAAACATGAACAAAGTTGTAATTGTATATCTCACAGTGGTATAATAAAATATGTAATTAAAAAAAAAGAGAAATACTTTATAGAAATTGATTAGAGAGCTGGGGAAATAGTACAGTGGACAAGGCATTTACTCTGCATACAGCCAACCCAGGTGTGATCCTTGGTAGTCTATAGGATCCCAGAGACCCACCAGGGATGATACCTGAGTACAGAGGTGGGAACAGCTCTGTATACCACTAGGTGTGCCTCCTACCCACCAATTTTTTCAACTTAAATAAATTAATTTGATAAAATGATCACTCAGAGATTAACTGAAATGTATAGGATCAGCAACTGTTATAGAATCCAATAATTTGGATTTGAAATAATAGGGAAGTTTCACAATGAGACACCATGATAATTTACTGAGTTGCACAGCTTTCTTGAATACAAAAGCTTTTCTCCTGAGTCTTCTACATGTTATATAGAAATACATGATCTGACTGAAGATGGGAAGCACTGAAGCACATAGGAAGTATGACTCTACTTGGAATTCGGAAAGGGACAAAAATATGTTTGGAGTGAATCCTGAAGAATAGTAAGAACATAATTAGCAGGACCATTAGTGAAGGGGATGGTGGGGAGGCATTTCCAGCATCTGGAAGAGCTGTGAAACATCATGAAAATATAAATTACATGAATTGTGCTGTCAAAGAGGAGAGGGTATAAAATAATATTTTTGAACTAATAACCAGCATTATGACATTTGGAAGTGTTATCTTTAAGGGGTCACTATGCTGCATAGAAAAGACTGCAGAGTTCTCCCTTGCCCTTTCACTAATGTAGAAATCAGAAGAAAAATGGCTGTCTATGACTCAGAATGCAGGTTTTCACCAGAATTCAATGTCACTGGGATTTTGGATTCCCAGTCTCTGGAATTGTGAGAAATAGATTCCTGTTGCTTGTAAGTCACCTGGTCAATGGTATTTTTTCTAGTAGTTCCAACTAATTCAAACCAAAAAATTAGGTCTCATCAGGACCAGACCTCATGACCTGATGGAATGGTTTGAGGCTCTTTATGTTCCTGGATTGAACAGATGCCCTTGGGCTACACTAACATGTGACAGGATGCATGGAGATGTTACTGGTGCCCACTCAAGCAAATAGATAATCAAAAAAGGAAGACAAGTGATACAAGTGATACAGGACTATGTCAAGAGAAAAGGATAGAACTAAAAATGGAACAGAAAAACAAGCTGAGGAATTTTCGATAAGGACATTGAAAGAGAATTCATACAATACTCCACATCCAACTGAGCAATACTAAGGCTGGTAGGGATCTAGATCTAGTAGGCTTCATTCATCATTCATCAAGGACTTCATCCTTATGCCATATGTAATTTTACTTTATTTAAGTCACATTCATATCAAAGCAAATTACAGAGACTGATATTTGGCTGGCATGGGGGATTATTTCAAATGACAAATCAGTAGAAGTCATTGTTAGAAAAAAAAACTGAGGACAAAATCCAGCAAACAACCATTTACAGAGGATGGAACCCCTTTTCAGGAAGACTCCCTAAAAGCACATGTAAGAAAAGGAAAAAAAGAATCAAATATTCCAGAATTCCAGAATCAAAAGACAGAATGAGGAGAGAGAGAGAGAGAGAGAGAGAGAGAGAGAGAGAGAGAGAGAGAGACTGAGATACTTATGTCAGACATGTTGAAAGAAATGTCATGGGTACCAGAGGCTATAAAAATTGGGATTAAGGGAAACATTGGTGTGGGGAAATTATCTTGCACACACTAACCTGGATTCAGTCTCCAGCAACCCATATGGTCCCCAAACACTAAACGGAGTGATGAAAACTGCGAGGGAGTGATTCCTGAGTACAAAGCCAGGAGTAAACCCTGAACACTGTTTGATATGGACCAATAACAAACAAACACAGAAAAGACTATATGGAACAAAAGCACAGAGGCCCTATGACAAGATAATGGAGGCACCTAGAGACAGAATTAATAGAATTTAGTCATAAATAAAGATTTTGGTCCATATCAGACAGTGTTCAGATAACCCAAACTATAGATAGCTAGCTAGCTAGCTAGCTAGCTAGCTAGATAGATAGATAGATAGATAGATAGATAGATAGATAGATAGATAGATAGATAGATAGATAGATAGATAGATAGATAGATAGATAGATAGATAGATAGATAGATAGATAGATATAGATAGATAGAGAGAGAGAGAGAGAGAGAGATAGATAGATAGATAGATAGATAGATAGATAGATAGATAGATAGATAGATAGATAGATAGATAGATAGATAGATAGATAGATAGATAGATAGATAGATAGATAGATAGATAGATAGATAGATAGATAGATAGATAGATAGATAGATAGATAGATAGATAGATAGATAGATAGATAGATAGATAGATAGATAGATAGATAGATACATAGATACATAGATACATAGATAGATACATAGATACATAGATACATAGATACATAGATAGATAGATACATAGATACATAGATAGATAGAGATAGATAGATAGATAGATAGGTAGATAGATAGATAGATAGATAGATAGATAGATAGATACATAGATAGATAGATACATAGATAGATACATAGATACATAGATACATAGATACATAGATACATAGATACATAGATACATATATAGATAGATACATAGATAGATAGATACATAGATAGATAGATACATAGATAGATAGAGATAGATAGATAGGTAGATAGATAGATAGATAGATAGATAGATAGATAGATAGATAGATAGATAGATAGATAGATAGATAGATAGATAGATAGATAGATAGATAGATAGATAGATAGATAGATAGATAGATAGATAGATAGATAGATAGATAGATAGATAGATAGATAGATAGATAGATAGATAGATAGATAGATAGATAGATAGATGACATTTATTTATGGAAGGAAAAGCTCCTAAAATTCACAAACTACAGCTTCAAATATCTGTAATTTTAATGCTAACAAATTCTCAATATTATGCAAGAAACCAATTCTATGCATTGTATGTTCTATCCCAGTATAATGTCGTTATAAACCGTTATAATTCAGTCAGTGACATTTTTTCATTTTATTATTTATTTATTTCTCAGGGATCTTCTCTGACAATCTTCAAGAGACTTTGGGGGTGAGGAGGTGAGTATGACCTACTGGACATGATTATTCAATCTTTGGTCCAATAATAGTTGTATTGGTCCAGAGGTGTGAGGGACCAGCATGGCAACCTCCTAGCAGTGCTCAGGGGCATCCGAGGCCTCATAAAGCAATGTCCAAAGAACCGTGTACTCCAGGGATAAAACTCAGGGACTTCCCCTAAGTCATTTCCTCAGCCCCACACTGTTTTGTCTTTAAAACCAAGACAGAGATTTGAGCATGTTTAAGTAATCAGAGTAGCCAACAGAAATACAGTCAACAGAAATGAGTGATTTGAGCAGGGTAGAAAATACTTATTTGTAAATTGAGGCAGGTGAATTGCATTAAAACAAAGTAAGGACTTCTCAGTTCATGTGATTACATATAGCACAGCACAAGAGTAAATAACACTTTAGAATCTAACATGTCAGTCATATCAAATTTTAAGACTAAGCTCTCAGGAGTACAGTCACCTTGGGTTTTGGTCATACAGTGTTCCAGCACCCATCCCGCCACCAGTGCCCATCTCCAACCACCAGCGTCCCGGTTTTAGAGACAATGGGTGTCTCTAAAACCCAGTTTCCCTTTGTAGTGACAAATGCACTGCACATTGTTGCAGGACACCTCTGCACCTGCCCTGGATTGCCTCCTGCATGTCACTTCGTAGATAGGGGGGTAGTTTAAATGGGGCAGTTTATCTGACCATGTATTCTGTACTGGCTGGTATAAATATTCTCTCATGCTACCACAATCATCGTGGGACTAGCTAGATCTTACCAGCATATTTGCCTGGCCATGTTGGATCTCTAAACCAGAGAGAAATGCTGTTTGCCTCCAAGCAAGCAAGCATGGCTCCCCTGATAACTCAAAGGCAACTAAATTATAAAACTACCTTGAAGTAGATGAGACGCTTGTGAAGGCTTGAAGAAATATTTAACTGGCATTAGTATAGTCTTTGGTACAGAGACAGGCCATCTCAGAAACCCCCTTCTACCCTATAAAGGTATTTCCAGGCAGATCTTGGCTCAAAATATTAGCATATAAAAGGGCCTAGGTGAGGTGCTGGGAGAAATTACCTGAGGGCATTTGATCCCTCCCTGCTTCCCATAATAGTGGGAGGTCTGAGTTGCAGGCGTATAAAACTAGGGCTGCCTCCTCTCTGGCTCTCTTTTTTGGGCTCTCTTTTGGGGTTTGTACTCTTCTTGGGTGTCTTGTCTTTGTCTCTTTTTTATAGGGCCTTAACACATAGTGGCCGCCATCTTGGCCTACACGTGACTGGGATTCTAGCTGGGAATCCTAAGCACAGGGTTTTCCCTATTGCTGATTTGTATGCCTGAACCTGTGATAAGTAAAGCATTTTAAAACCTGTGCTGGATTTCTGAGTTTTCATCCATTCCCGCCGGCTTCGGAGGTAGAAGGAAACTCGCTTCCCGGCACTTTTTGGGGACCCCAATGGCGTCCTGGACAGTCCATCCCAGTGAGTAATGTATTTCAGTCACACTCACCTTACCTGTCCTCTTCCCAGCTTTATCTTTTCTCCACATTACACAGAATTTTATATATAGCTAATTTATTATTTATGTTCCATTAGAATAAAAAAGCAAATAAGAAATGAAATATATGTGTTTTCTTTCTGGAGCCACTCCCAGCAATTTTCAGAATACCAAGTGGTACCAAGTAGTGAATCCAGAGCTCCCACAAGCAAGTAGAAACTCTGGTTTCTACTCCAGAGTCTGAAACCTAGAGCAGGGATGTCTAATGAGTTGTTTCACTCTTTTATCTTCAACAGTGTGGTGTCCTGCACACTTTCAATAAGTAATTGTTTAATCACTCAAAATGAATATCAAGGATACTATTGAGAAATTTCTTAACATTTGAACTACTGACATTTGAAGCTGTAGTTAGTTGATTTGAGGAACTTTGAAGATTTAACAGCATCTCTGGGCTCTAACACCCAGAAACCAATTGTATGCTCTACCCCAGTATGACTGCCAAGTGTACATCCAAATATAGCCACATATCTCCTAAGAGGCAAAATATCCCTGAGTTGAAACTTCTTTAGAGTTAAGAATCAAAAAGCTGTAGTACTTCCTAATGTTATTATAATGAGTAAATAATAAAAACCAACACTTAGTGACCAAAATCTCCCATACCCTGGTTAATTAAAGGTAGAGAAAAATACAATTCTTAGGTAATATCAGTTTCCCAGCACAGTGATTGATATTTATTAGTTTACCAAGAAACATGGTTAGAAAAAAAAACAAGAAATTACCTTCGTTGTCTCTTACCTGTTAGTTGCAAGGGAGATATTTTCTATTTGTCACATCCTAAAAAAAATCATAATGAATAAATATGCCTCCTCCTATAGACTGGTATCACCAACACTGTTAAGGTATGACACTCCATTCAGAGGCCAAATACCTTAAGGAAAATGTTTCACATTCTAATCAATGATCCTTTATTTAAATGTGCAGCTTAATTTTTTCTCTTCAAGATTATTTTTATCTTTAGATTTGTCATTGTTATAACTTCTTTTGCTTTGAATAGAAGTCAGTAGTCTTATATTAAAACGGCTAATAATGGCCTTTCAGAAACATAAGAATTTTATGAATTGGGCAATGTCTCCAAAAATTGCTTAGGGAAGCATGAAAATATATGCAATCCAAACTCAGATATGACTTGGCCTTTAGTTCTCCCTCTACATACAGACATCACAAGCTAGGACAACGTCTTCAGATCCAGAGATTCAGAGTACAAGTCTTTATCTGAGTTTGCCTAAAACAAACCCCATTGCTGCTGCCCAAGGAAATCAGCAGTAGCAGTCTCATTTACCCTTTCAAGGTCCTGTTCTATGCAATGAAGCATACTGTGACCTAAGAGCATATGTGACCTTATCTTTGGCTAGTTGCATAAAAGGAATTTGCAGTTAAGAACTGGTTATTTGCTTTCCTACCCCTATGTTTTAGAAACACCTCAATCTCAGGTACTCTGGATGACCTAGCTATTGTCATTATACTTTCTGAAGCACAAACTCAAAGATAAACTGTGAGCCAATAAATGAATCAGTCCTATACCTAGTTTATTGATATATCAATAATTGATTATATAAAACTATATATATGTATACATATGTGTATATAATATGTATTTACATAAATAATACACATTAATATATAACTATGTATATATATTTGGATGTGAAAACTCAGCAGCTAGTAATGGAAGCTCTGGCCACAGTAACCCTTGTTGCCACCATAGCCTCATGGGTTAGCAACATCTATGGGTTTTGATTTAACTCAGATCTAGTTGTAGCTTACAACCGTGAGTCACACCATCTCTGTGCAGAACAAGGAGTTAGTATACCTATTCAATTGAGCACTGTAGAGAGAGCTCTATAGCTGATCACATCTGCAATATAAAAAGCTAAGAACATCCTGTCTCTGCCTCAGGTATTCTCCCTGGGGTGTGCGGCTGGCCAGGCAGGCACCTGGGGCCGTGGTAGAGCCCCCAGGTCTCAGCAGAAGGTGGAACTACAACCCCCAGAAGTCCGAGCAGAAGCGGAAGTAAACGGATATTTTGAACTCTCACACCGGCCTGTCTCTGCCTCAGGTATTCTCCTTGGGGTGTGCAGCTGGCCAGGCGGGCGGCCACTCATGTGGCCGCTTATTAATCTAAAAAGCTAAGAACATATGCAAAATATAAAAAATAAATTTTATAATATATCAAAATATCACTTGATCACTTGACATCCCGTAATTCAACAATTTGCTCGAGCGGGCACCAGTAACATTTCCATTTGACCCTATCACGTGCCAGTGTAGCCCAATGGCATCTGCTTGCTTCAGGAATATGAAAAGCTTCAAATCATTCAGTGTCTTGACGAAGAAGTCTGACCATCTTGTAGGCAGGCAGCAACGTGATCTTTTGGCATCCCGTGGGATCCAGTGGGTAACAGCTCTAGGCCAGCAGTCATCTCCAAATTGCATTACATGTCCAGCCCATCTGATTTTCGCTACCTAAGCAAACAAGACAGCGTCCCTGATTCTGGATCGTTGATGGAGGTCGGAACTCTGGATTCCTTCTCTCACTTGAGTAACGAATGATATTTCAAACAAGGCTATTTCGATTCCTCTTTGAGAGACCCACATAGTGTTCTCATCCTGCTTTCGTAGGGCCCAGGACTCTGAGGCATATGTTAATGCAAGGAGAATGGTGGAGTCGAAGAGATGTGCCCAGAGCTGGAGGTTCTTTGTCCTTTTAGCTATTTCTTTGATGTTCTTGAAGATATTCAATGCCACTCTCTTCCACCTGCGCAGCTCAGGTTTTAGGTTGTTCATCTTGTTGAGTTCTCGATGTAGGTACACATAACTGCTGCATTCAGAGATGTTTGTTTTGTTGAGAGTGAATGGAGCCTCTGGAACTAGTTCATTTTTTTCATGAACATCATTTTGTTGAGATTCAGCTATCTTTCCACATTCTCAGCCGAAGTCAGTCAGCATATGTGCCGCTTGGCTAATGTTTGGTGTTATTAGAACAATGTCATCAAAGAAGCAGAGGTCTTGTAGTTGCCGAATATCTATCTTCATTCCCATTCCTTCCCATTCTAATTGTCACATGACACTCTTGAGGGTGGCTTGCAAGAGATTTGGTGAAATTGTATCACCCTGCTGAACCCCTCATTTGACATCAATGATCACTTCCTTGTACAATGGTGAGATCCTGGTGGTGAATCTGTAATAGAGCTCATGAAGGATCTTGATGTATTGGGTTTGAACACCCTCTTTGGCTAGGGCTTTGATGACTGCTTCGCTCTCCACAGAATCAAAGGCTTTCTTTAAATCAATGAACGGCATCTGGAACTCCCTACAAACCTCAATGAGCTTGGTTACCATGTGGATATGGTCGATTGTGCCGAATCCTTTTCAGAAGCCAGCTTGCTCACATGGTTGTCCTTTGTCTAATGTTCTGCCAATCCTGTTCAGGATGACTCGAAGTGAACAGCTTGTAGATGACGGACAACAGGCAGATGGGGCAATAGTTGCCAATGTCATCGATATCTCCCTTTTTTGAACAGTAGAACTGTCCTGCTGGTATTCCATTGGGAGGGCACCTTGCATTCAGACAGGGAGTGGGTGAAAAGCCGAGCCAGTGTATTGATGAATACTGACGGCAGATTCTTCTCAAGAATCTCCCATCAGTAATATCTAAATATATATAAATATAATTTAATTATAAAATAGTTGGGCACATGCCTGAAATATAGGAGGCCAGAGTGTATTCTCCAGCATAGCGAGGGCTCCCCCAATCACTGCCTGAAGCAATCCCGAAGAACAACAACAGTGACCTCTGAGAAAATAATAGGGACTATATGGAAGCATCTTAAAAGTTAGCAAGAAGGTAGGAGAAAAAGTAGACTCAAATAGCTACTTAAACCTGTTTACAGTCTTGTCTTTCTCTATGGTGTTGGATGACAGGTTTAGCTAACTTGGGAGCTTTGCTCACAGCTTAATCAATTTACAGGTTCTTAAACCAAAGTCCATTCTAATGAGATCTCTCTTCTATATAAACACTATAAAGGGTGTGGCAGTTACAGAAGTCACCTTGACTCTGAATAACTTCCGACTTATTATACATCTACTAAGACGTCTATGTTATCTTGACTGGGTACGGCTCCTCTTTATACCCACTGCACCCAGAGTGGGACAGTTTAAATTTACCAGGAAACTGCCACCCTGGATACATTGAGACTATCTTTAAGATTATAGGAAGGATCATACTAGTTTGCCCTCACGCAGGTGAGTGTGATTCTTTCAGTATAAGGAGAACAAGATACTCAGAATCACCTTAGTGCAGATAATAAATAAGAAGGACCTTGTGGTTACCATCTAGATTACATGAAGCCCATGAAATTAAGATGTATTATTTTATACCAGTCCCTCCCTCTATCTCCAGTGTTTTACATAAGAGGTAATCTCGGAAGAAGGGATTAGTTTTTGGCATACTCCTTTGTTTATATCTGTAGTAGAGTGTGGCACCACCCTTCTACCCTCTTCTACTATCTAGAAGCTGTTTAGGGTTCTTTGTTGACAGGACCCCTGCCTGTCAACATTTATGATTACTTTGGTGTATATAAGGGGACTGACTTGAAGCACACGCCCCTTTTTGGGGGGTAGGACTATTTTCTGGTAGGATCCTCTTTATTTTTTTTTTGGGGGGGGTTGTTTTATTTTTCTTTTTGAGTCACACCCAGCAATACTCAGGGGTTTCTCCTGGCTCTGCACTCAGGAATCACTCCTGGCGGTGTTCGGGGACCATATGGGATGCCAGGGATCGAACCCGGGCGGCATGGGCCGGCGCGTGCAAGGCAAACGCCCTACCCGCTGGACTATCACTCCGGCCCTGGTAGGATCCTCTTTGGAGGGAGACTTGGGCGCTCTTGTGAATGGTCTAACTTCTGACCAGAGCTAGAATTCTTTCATTATATTGGATTGCGGTGGTAGAGCTTTTGTACTATTAAAAGTCTTTTTGGAACTGCACCAGACTCGTGAGTTTTCATCCTTCCCTGGCACCCTTGGATGTAGAAGAGAACTTCTGTCCTGATACTGTTAGACTCCAGTGGCTCCCGACATACAGTAACAGGAAATACAGATAACACTTAACCCAAAGGATACTAACACATATCAATGTCCTCTTGTTAACACGAAAGCGAATCGCCAATGCTAGTGGGTTCTTGAGGATTGTATGAAAGAATTACATACAAAACTCAGAAAGTTGAGTAAGTCAGTTTAATATACAGAGGTTTCTGGGTCCCTTCCTGTAATGTCTAGCCTCTTTGTTACCCATGAACAAATTCCTGGTTCTGTCCCACACAGTCTGCTCAAATCCCAAAAAAAATGGCCCGGTCCTGTTCCTGCTCCTGACCCAGTGCTGCTCTCTCAGTAACTGCTGCTGGGCCTTTCAACTGTACCCAAGCCGTCCCTGTTGTCCTGTCCCGGCTTTTCTTAGTTTCCAGCCTCTACCCTGTCCACCTGGGTGAGACTCCTGTGCTCAGTACCTTGCCCTGTACCTGGGCATTTGAGCCCTGCCTGAACCTGAGCTATCCTGGGCTTCCAAGCCCTATTGTAACCTGGGCCTCTGAGCCTGGCCCTTCCTGTAGCAGTCCTTGCCTGGCCTTCCGTGGCGTATCTGTACTTGGGCCCTGTACCTGGGCATGCTGCCCTACCTGATCCAAGGAGTCAGGGAGGGAGCTGGTTGGGAGCAGCTGGCACGAGAGGAGAGTGAGAGCTCTTCCCTTCCCCTTGTCTCTTCTTCTTTTCTCTCTCTCCTCTCTTGTCTCTCTTTCTCTCCTCTCTTTTCTCTCCTTATTCCTCTTTCATCTCTTCTCTCTCCTTCTCTTTCCTCTCTCTGGGGAGGAGCCTGGGGTTGCCTTTTATTTGTTGCCAAATCCCACTCTCAGGTTCCCCTTCTACATTTTGATTGACTGCCTAAACCACAGGTGGGATTAGCTACCTGAGACCTGGTGCTTTCCTCCTTAGCTTCTGCTGTATCACTCTCTAGTCCTTAAAAAGGAGCATCCTAATAACTAAGAAAATGCTTGCTCGCCAACAATATAATCCAGAGAACTCAAAATGGTTCTATGTGAAGGGCTGAAAAAAATAATAGAGCAGACAGGGTACTTGTCTTGCATGCAATCAACCCAGATTTGATCCTTGGCAACCCATATTGTTCCTAGCACTACCAGTAATGATCTCTGAACAAAGAACCAGGAGTAAAATCTAAGTACCACTGAGCCCAAAAGAAAAGAAACAATCAAACAAACAAATGACTATATGAGCCACATTTTCTTTTTATGAAAATTTTCTTGGATTTTAAAATGATAAATGATGTCTGAGCTAGAACCATCTTAATCTTGCTGCTCTACCATTCTTCTTCCTTCATAAAAACACATCCTTAGTGCCAGGAACTATGCTAAATTATAAATAAACAATATGGAATATAATGGACCCTAGTGTGCGGTGTGAAGACAAATAATCAAATAAAATACACGGGTGAGTATAAAAGTTGCTTTTCCTTTCTGAGAAAATAATTTAAATTTTATTATTTTATGAGCACATGTTAGGGAGGAGACCTAACTAAAAAGTTTGGCTCTAACTACCTAAAAGTTGCCCATTCAGAGATAAAACTGGGGTTTAGTGGTAGAGCAATTTTCTTGTGTGTATGAGGTCCTAGATTCAATTCCTAGATTCAAAACAAACAAAATAATACCAGGGGGCTAGAGAGATATTTCAGAGATTAAAGTGTTTGACTTCAATGGAACTGCTCTGGTTAATCCCATACAACACATGCAGTTCTCCAAGCACCATCAGGTATGGACTTGTCACTTCACTCGTATCACTTGTCTTCCTGTTGTTCGTTGATTTGCTTGAGCAGGCACCAGTAACATCTCCATACATCCTATTGCAAGCAAGTGTAGCCCAAGGGCATCTGTTTGCTCCAGGAACAGGAAGAGCCTCAAACCATTCCTTCAGGAAATGGGAATGAGGTCCATAATTGTTACTGGTTTTTGGCATATCAAATAATTTGATTTGATTTGATTTGATAGATATGAACTCACGATCTCACGATCTTCCCGTTAATCATCTATTTGCTAGAGCGGGCACCAGTAATATCTCCATATGTCCTGTCTCATGCCAGTAGAGCAAAGGGCATCGGCTTGCTACAGGAACATAAAGAGCCTCAAACCATTATATTAGGTCATGGGAATGACCTAATATAATTGTTACTGGCATTTGGCATGTCAAATTCAACACGAGCAGCTTGCTAGGCTTGCCGTGCGGAAGGCATATTATTTAAACACCTCCAAATAAAGCATTTATTGATGAACCAAGCGGCCGTGCGAGCTGGGCTGTGATGGGCTGGTCGGCTGGGTGGAGTTCTGAAGAGAGGGAAGTCCGGATGTGGAAAATGGCGGCACCCATGGAGTGGGTGGGGGGGGTCGCCTGGCTGGTTGTGAGGTTCTGCCGGGGTGGTGGGCCAAGGCTAGAACCCACCATGCCTCCCCGACTGCCTCATGAACGGCTGGGCACAGGGAGAGCAAGGAATCGCTCTGCCCCATGTCTGAGTCTCTGGACCAGCATACCTGGGCTGGATTGAGGAAGAAATTGCTGCAGGGTGGGTGTCGATGATCCGGGCTGTGATGGGCTGGTCGGCTGGGTGGAGTTCTGAAGAGAGGGAAGTCCAATGTGGAAAATGGCGGCACCCATGGAGTGGGTGGGGGTCGCCTGGCTGGGTGTGAGGTTCTGCCGGGTGGTGGGCCAAGGCTAGAACCCACCATGCCTCCCGACTGCCTCATGAACGGCTGGGCACAGGGAGAGCAAGGAATCGCTCTGCCCCATGTCTGAGTCTCTGGACCCAGATATGAACTAAAACTCAAAAAATTTATTTTAAAAAATCAAGTTGCCCATCAGTCCGCAAAAAAGATAAAGCTTGCTTGTCTGACAAAAGAAAATGTTTAATTGCCACTGTGTCTTGTAAACCAGACTCCTTTCTTGGCTATTTCTTTCTAAGAAAAGAAGTGATTTCATTGAGTTTCCTCACACTTTATTTATTTTTTTATTTTTCCCCCAAATTTTATTACACCATTTTAGACATACAATTGAAAGATGCTCATGTAGAGTCTTGGTTCTACAGGGTTCCAACACCCATCCCTCCACCCGAACCCATCTCCCATCACCAATGTCCCCACCCCCCCCCCCCCCTCCCACACCCCAACTACTTGGCGGGTTCTGTATGTCATTCCTCTCCTCTCTATCTCTCCCTCCCACCAAACCTCCCCACACATCATGGAATGCAGTGCATCAAAGGACATTACTGTTTCCACTACTTTAATGGACCGTCGTGGCCACTTGCAGCCGCACAACCTGGGCTCGAACTGGTTTTGCTCTGTTAATCTGGTCGTGAGGTAGTATCCCAGCATCAGGACAGCAAAGGTGGTGGCTAGTGTGGTGGGCAAGTCTCATCCGGCTGATTCCGGGACCCCCCAGAGGTGATGGGCCCACTCCCAAAACCCATTTGTCCTCCCAGGAGCCCCATGGTCAGCTGGGCCCGGGGCGAGCTGAGTTCCAGCTTCCCCAGCCGCTTGTGAGGTTCTTCATGCTATGGCTGGTGGCCCCAGGGCAGCTCCTGGGCTGGGCCACCAGGCTCAACAAAATGGAGGGGGAAGGGCCGACCCCTGACTCCATCTGACGAATTCCCAGTGGTTCCCGCTTCTGGGAGCCACCTACCTGGGCTCGAACAGGTTTTGCTCTGTTAATCTGGTCATGAGGTAGATTCCCAGTGTCAGGACAGAGAAGGTGGTGGCCAGTTTGGTGGGCGAGTCTCATCCAGCTGCTTCCAGGACCCCCCAGAGGAGATGGGCCCACTCCCAAAACCCATCTGTCCTCCCCGGGGCCCCATGGTCAGCTGGGCCCGGGAGAGCCAAGTCCCAGCTTCCCCAGCCGCTTGTGAGGCTCTTCATGCTATGGCTGGTGGCCCCAGGGCAGCTCCCCCTCACACTTTACAATTACTAAATATTACCTACTTAGTCTGTGAGGATCAGTCATGTAAATGCTCATTGTGTTTCAGAAACTGAACTTTCAGAGGTAGGAGAATGTTTTGAAATTATATACTAAGCTCCCTCATTTCAAAAATGAGGAACCCAAGACCAAGAAAGCAAGAAGCTTAAATACCTTACAAAGCAGACTTGGAAGAGCACAAAATACAGGATTTTTCACTTAGTACTTTTCTTCTATCTCGCATGAAATAATCCATGGAGAGCAGCGAGGGAGGTGAAGCCACAACTAGTGTTGTGTGGAGTCACATTCAGAGCAGTACAGGAAAACCAGGATCAAAAAGTCTCCTCACACACAGAGCATGTGCTCCAGTCCTTCAAGACATTTCTCTGTTCCAAGCCTTTTATTTTGTTAATATATAGATTCTAATTTACCAAAGAGAACATGTTTCTTTATTAGTCTCTTTCTCTCTCTCTTTCACATTCTTTCTCCCCCTCACCCCTACCATCCCAACACACACACACACACACACACACAAATATACACACACACACACGCACACAAAACAGTAAAAAAAAATGCTTGGGGCAAAAGCTATTAACTAAATAGCAGTCTGGCTTCTTCATGATGGGTATTATATGGCAAACAGAAAAAATATGTGTTCTTTGTTAACTCAACTCCCTTAAAGAGACGTTTAGACAAAGCTGAGTCAATTACTCCAGAGCCTTTGCCGTCTACTTGTGGATTTGTTTGATTTTATACAGAAATTGGTTTTGTGTTTAAACAGAAAGCCTAAATTGAACAGACCGAAATTTTTTCAAGGCCCCCCCAAAATAAATATCATACTATTATACTTAGTCTTGGGCTAGAAACATCTGTGTACAGTCAATACTGTGTACATTCATCCTTACTAACTTATTTTATATAGTCAAAGAGAAGGTCAGGTGATGCATTAAACTAATAATAGTAATAATAATGATAATAATGTGAAAACACAAACCTCACATGCAAATGTCTTTTAAATCTGCACCCAAATTTTGTATGTATTGTCCACATTCTAGAATTGAAAACAGTTTCAGTTCTCTGACATTTAGCATCTTAACTTCTATTATCTGACTCAAAGCAGAAACAGGATGAAAGATGCTGGAAACCCTATTCACTAGCACTGAGGTCCATACCTACTCGTTAGTGCTAGTCCCTAGTGAACATTTAATTGGGCATTTCTTTTCCTAGCCCCAAGTTCCGCATGTACACAATAAAAGAAATCTGGAATAAATTACCTTGTGAGTCCCTTCCAAGAGCAAAATACCCTATTCCTTTTTAGTTCGTATTTTTATTATTTGTCCCATAGTCTAAATAAAATTCAACATGTGTCCCAGGAATAGAGGTACCTGGCAATACACACAGCAAAGGAGATTCCAGGTAAAATCTGAAAACACACATGAATCACAGATGTATTCATATACCTACATGAATCAAGTTCAATAAAAGGAAAATGGCCCAACCCCTGAAGTCAGGTATATCTCAAGAGATTGGTATAACTATAATCCCAAATACAGATTAAAAGGTACTTAAAAGCACTACACATATAATGATTTTTAATTTTTATTTTAGAAACTGTTATTGTTAGTATACTGATGGTTTTTCTGAATTTATACAATAAAATTTAGAATTATATAGTTCCACAGAGATCATTTGAAGTAAGAGTCATTCATTATTCTGCCAAACTAATAATATTACATTAATTTGGGGGAACCACATTTTATGGACACAATACAATAACACTCACTCTCACCTTAGCTCTAATGCTAAGAACACCTAAAATAAACCCTTATCCATTAAATTATGCTAAGGTTCTACATTATATTTTCAGTTAGAATTCCATGACAAGATCAATAAAGGCACCAACAAATAATAACAGTTTACTTTCTTTTTTTTAAAAATCACAAAAAAGCAGTAATTTTCTAGTATAATAATAATTATTCTCTGCATTGATTCAAGTATCAAACAAGAAAACTAAACAATGCAATTCCAGAAAATACAGCTATTGTCTATTTAAAAGCTAGGGAGAGAAATCATCCATTCCCTTGAGGGAACATATTGTGTTCTTTAAGATAAGAACATTAAAATATAGCAAATGATTCTGTACAATATTGCTTTCATTTTAGGCTTTGACTTTTTCATATAGTACCAGTGAGGATTTTATATTGGAAATGTGTTGCATATTTTTTAACACGAAAACTGATAAGGTGAATAAACATACTCTCATTAATTACTGTGAGGATGATCAACTAAACACATTCTCAACAGCACTGGCAAGATAGAAAGAGCAGTAGTAACACCATAGATGTGAGATCATCATAAAATATATAGAAACAATAAGACAGGATTGAATTATTGATAAAAATAGGACCAGAGAACAGCATACAAGAGAGAAGAAAAATGGAAATGAGAGTGATTATGAGGAGCTTGAGGCAGAAGGAGGTCAGGGAGTAATTGTCACCTTGATTAATTGAAATGGTGCTTTTTAGAGGTTTGCCAGCCCGTTTCCCCCCCACCCCCACCTCCCAACTCCTTGAATATGAACAGAGAGAGCAGAAATTACGCACATGCTAAAACAGATGAGTGTGAGCTGAAAGGTTCAAGAAAAAAGACAGTTCACTGTCAAGGGTAACTACTGATCACCTAGCAAGCAGCTAGGAGCCCTTATCTCATTGTAGGCTGTGTTCTGCAACCCTCCACAATCACTATGATAGGGGTGCAATGTTATAATGGGAATCAATTTTCACTAAAACATGGACAAGTTTCAATCCATTTCACTTCTTACATTCATGTTCAGATTTTCTCATCTTGATTTAAGAAAGTCTCCTCTCATTGGTTCCAGAGCATTTGAAGTATGAACCCCAAAGACATTGGTACAATAGAACCTCCTTGCTCTATTGTATAATTAATTATTCGAGACCCATTACTTCATTTTTCTGTGCAAAGGATCGGAATCTCTTCTCTCCAAAGTTCTTTCTGGTTTTGTTTGGCTGGAAATAGTATTGAGAGACCAGGGGATTGTGAGTCTGGGTCTGGTTTGAATCTATGAAGCAGAGACAGATTCTTAATTACTGTTTTCATTTCTATGTCTTTTCAGTTAGTGGACCTAGAGAATGTGCAACTTCTTTGGTATAAAAAATATGTCCTAATTTCACTCAATCATTACAATATATATTTCAGAACAGAGATTTTACTTAACCTTTTGTCTTCCCTCTGTACCAAATATTCTGGTTCCCAGCCTCCATATATTCTAATTTCTTTTTAACCTTTCTTTTAATTTTTTAATTTCATATTTATTTAAACAGTGATTTACAAAGTCGTCATAATATAATTATTATAGGTATACAGTGTTCCAGCACCAATTTTACCACCAGTGTGGCCTTCCCTCCACCAAATATGGAATGGTTTAAAAATATGGAATGCTTCATGACTTGCATGCCATCCTGGCTCAGAGGCCATGCTAATCTTCTCTGTATGGTTCTAATTTTAGTATATGTGCTTCCAAAGTGAACACCCTCATTTATTTTATCTAACACTTACAATAGGAGAAAGAGATGGGGCAGGAAAGGGAGAGAGAGCAGGAGAGAATGAGTCAAAACAGTAGCAATATCATTGTCACTTGTCACTTGTCTTCCCGTTGTTCATTGATTTGCTCCATGGGCACCAGTAACATCTCCATACATCCTGTCATGTTCTAGTGTAGCCCAAGGGATCTGCTAGCTCCAGGAACATAAAAAGCCTCAAACCATTCCATCAGGTCATGGGAATGAGGTCTATAATTGATACTGGCTTTTGGCATATAAAATACAACACAGGTAGCTTGCCAAGCTCTGCTGTGTGTTGGGCTACTCTAGCAATATCATCATTACCAATAGGAAAATTAGGAAGACATTTAACTTCTTGAGAATTCTTGCTTTCTTCCTGTATAACGACAGATAAACCCCCTTTGATATCTGAAATAATCTTCTCTCTGATTACACCAGAGACTTGGGTTCATTTTTTGCACTTCTGAAAGCGCAAAAGTCTTTGAGCTTTCAGGGCCGGAGCGATAGTCCAGCAGGTAGGGCGTTTGCCTTGCACGCGGCAGGCCCATGCCAGCCTATGCCAGTCCATGCCAGTCCATGCAGGCCATGCAGGCCTGGGTTTGGTCCCGGCATCCCATATGGTCCCCCGAGCACCGCCAGGAGTTAATTCCTGAGTGCAGAGCCAGGAGAAACCCCTGAGCATTGCCGGTATGACCCAAAAAAGAAAAAAAAAAAAGTCTTTGAGCTTTTGATTTTTGAAGATTGCTTCGTTTCATTGTTTTATAATCAGAATAACTGTTTACCTTTTTTAAATGTTAGAACAAAACCAACATATATTTGGAGGCATCAGTCTTCTAGTCCTGGACCCCTCTATCCCAATCTCAACCTCACTTCTTCATTCTCCCGTAATATCCCCAGAGTAAATTTAAGATAAACACATTTATATTCAGATAACCTTTCTCTGAGGTAATCAGCAGTGTATCTACGCACTTTCATTTCACATTGATTTTTTAAAACTTAAAACTATCAATTCATAGACTCACTCCATAAGCATACTGCTTTTTTAAAATCTTTTTTTTTTTTAATTTTTTACTTGTTTTGTAACCCAGGTGAGAAATTTGGCTATAAAATGGGAAAATTAGTAGGCAGCTGCTGGGAAAAGGAAGATTTAATCCAAATGTACTATAAAAAAAATATGCAGATTGGAACTTTGTAGTAAACCTTCATAAAATGACTCACCAAATTCACAGCATCGTGCTGGGAAAAATTAGAGTAGGTGGCTTTGCTTCTGAGAGGCATACACAGTGTACAATCTTACCATGCAAAATGCTTTTGCTACTACAATTTTCCTTTGCTTTGCCTTTTTGAAAAGTAATGTTCCTTCCTATTTTAGCAGCACCATTTGCATTCCTATTATTCACTCAGAGCTGGGATTTCCATTTTTATCTTCCCTTTGTTAGTTGTTTTCATTCCAGAACTTCTCTTCTTGCTCTTTGCCTTTCCTTTATCTAGTCCTCAAATGGAGGCCTCCTGCTATGGGAACTGGGCCATAAATTTTCTTGCCATCATGCCAGGCCTCGAACCAACTTAATGATATAAGCTCCCTTGAACTATTGCCAACAGAGCTAGGACATCCCACACACGTTTGCTATGGAAACACCTTCGTGACTAATGGTCTCTCAAATTAAGACATTTTAAAACTGAGGTTAGAAAAAGAAAATGCAGTCTGCAGCTAAAGAAGAATTATGGCAATTTGCTAACATTTCTGAGCTCTACGCTAATATACCCAGCTTACTGGAGAGGTAAACTTCACCCCAGAGTATGCAGATTATGGAAACAAGAGTTTGAACATACACATTCTTTGCTTTGAACAGTCTGTGTTCCTTTTTGCTATGTGTTTATAAGTTCAGGTGCTCATATTGTGCCCAGTTCTTTTCCTTAAAACAGCAACTGGGATATTTAAGATTCTGCATGACTTGAATGTTTAAAACCTCCATGTCACTTCCTCCTCTTTTCCCCCTCAAGCTCTAATAGCAAATTATAGGCACTCCCTGGCCCTAGTGCCTTCTTTCAAGCTATTATTTTCCTAAGAAGCCTATAACCATTTTTCAGGTGAATTCCCCGGGCATTTTTTTAAACTTTCTTTTATCAAGTCACTATTATTTACAAGGTTTATAATAACTTTCAGACTCACGATGTCTTTGAACACCTTGAACAGGCACCTCCTGGTCTCAGATTTCCCTACCACAGCTTTTATTCCACCCATGGAGAGCTGACCATTTCCCTCTTCTACACAATATTCTATGTTCTCGTGGAGCTGTGACAGGCTAAAGGCAATGTTCTCTATATAAACTTTGCACCACCTGGCATGATGCCCAAAATAATTGGTTTAGCTCAATAAATGATGAGTCATTAAATGAATGAATTGGTAACTGGACATGTGATGTGTTCATCCAAGTGGGAAAAGGAGACCCTACAACTGCTGACCTGAATGTGACCATCAAATTGTCTGTATTCAAAATTCTTCTGTTTCATGTTTCTTTTTGGAAGAAATCAGACTTTAATATAAATCTCAGATCAATGACTATGAAAATGTTGGATATCGTAGCCAGATAAAAACAGTGGCTTGATTTTATTTGCAGGAGGTCAAGGTAGCTTTGTCACTGTTTTCTGTTTGGTTTTGTTAATCTTTAACACTTACTTAGAGAATCATTTCAGGAATGCTCTCAACCCAGATTGGGCCCACCTATGTGATATCTCCATGCTTCAAACATCCACCAAGTTTTGTGTCTCTCGTATCTTTCTAATTATCACCTTCTGTTCACTCTCTACCACCAAACAAAGTCTGTGCTGTAGTCCATGTGTGTACATCCCAAATAGGGAAAACTTGAGTAATAGTCCCCTGACTGATTCTAGTAGTCACCTAGATACATATACAGATGGTCAAGTCTTGCTGTACCTTCCCATTCAATAGATCCGATGTGACCAATGATGACTCTTTTCTCCAGTCATCTTTGTAATTCCAATGATAAGGCAAATTGTAGAAGCTTGTGACTAGATGCACACTCACAGAATGTGTATTAGGCTTTCTAACAAAAGCCATCCAAAGAGCACACCAGACTTAACCTCCTAGAGGGCAAAGCAGTGACTCTGCAAATCAGTCTAGAAGTCAGACAGGAAACAGTTTCCTTGGTGGTTGACCAGTAAAAGTCATTCCTAATCATCAGTTACGCCTTCAGTCTCTCCAGAGGCAGTGGCTAATTGAGGGTCAGTTCCCTGTGACCACAGACTGAGATTTTATTCTTAATTCTTTTTTATGTCTTTACCATGGATGTGACTATTTTAGATACATAGTCTTTTAAAAGATAATAAACATCTTGTACAAAGAGTCATTTCACCACTCCCAGCCTCCTACTGAAGGAGATCAGAAGAAATCCTAGTTGCCACAAAGGCATATGACTTCACTTACACTGTGAATTTTGGGTTTTTTTGTTGTTGTTGTTGTTGTTGTTGCTTTTCTCAGCATCTGGTTCTACCTTGCTTCCCCTCAAAAGTCATTCTTTCCGTGCATCTACAAGTGAAAGTTCAAGAGAATCAAGAAAACATCTTTCTTTATGCTAACAAATGTCCCTTTTTGAGATACCTTTTCCATTCACTAATTCTCTGTGTCTCCAGTAAAATTTAAATTTGTCAAATACCCCAAAGGAATTTGCAACCTAATTTTAGAGACCATGGTATGTGCATCCTCAAAGTAACTGGAAGTCCCCTCCTTAACCATAAGAGTGAAAAAGGGGAGAGGCAAAGACCATTTCCTCCACCCCAGAGAGCAGCATCTTTATGAAAAAATGAGCTCAGCTGTTAAGAGGCTGGGAGGGATCGCTATCTACCACATCACAGCAGGCAAAGAACAGGATGTTATGAGTACAGCGTGAACCTCGAAGCTTGAGTCAAAACCAAACTCACGTGTTTACTGTGTTTTCTTTCATCTCCAAGAGCAAAGTCTTCTGATAAACTGTAAGCCAACCGAACCTAGAGTGGAACAGTGAGGAGAGGATGAACCTGTTTTTTTGAATTGTACTGGTGTGAAAAAAAGACCACTCTCACTTTGGATTAACATCACTGATGTTAATCCAGTGATGCCAGTGTGAGCTCTGACTTCTTCATTCTTCCAAGAGCCTGTTGCAGTCTCCAAATCTGTGATCTTTTGTGAGTATGCAGGGTGTTAAAAGATAGGCATGAGGTCAAGTAGATTCTTTCCCCCCAGACTTTTCAACTGTGAATTGAAGACAGTTCAGATTTTCTGTTAGACATTGACTAGTACTCAAAAAGCAAATTAAATAATAGAGGAACACAAATCTAAAACCTAAAGGTGAAGAGCAATGAACCTCTGAAAGCAGTCATGCTTAATGAATACTTGCTTGTTATCCTCTGTCTTTCCTTTTGTAAAATTTTAAAGACTAAACATGAATGTTTGGAGGTAAATTAATCCACCAGTTATCAGGCCTAATTTTCATTAAGTATCATTACTGAGTTGATAGTTCACTGATTAGAAATATTGTATTCAAAATATATCTGTGTTCAAATATGAATCTCTTTGCTAAGCAATCTTACATAAGTCACTTAATAGTTATAAACCTCAGTTTCCTTTGTTAAAAAGAATTATCATAAAAATTAAATATATAAATTATAGTTTAGGGATTGTAACTCAATGGTACAGCTTATCTTTCAAGTGTGAGGCCTATGTTCAGTTCCCAGCAACACAGACACACACACACACACACACACACACACACACACATACACACACACACAAACCAAAAAAACACAAAATAAAAATAATAATACCAGAAAATATTTATACAAGATATGTTACCTGCAGGCTTAGGGCTTAAGAACCTGATTTTGCATGTGGCCAACCCTAGTTTGATCCCCTGCATTACATATGGCCTCAAGCACTTCCAGGAATGATGCCTGAACACAGAGTCAGGAGTAACTCCTGAGCACCACAGGGTATGGTTCATAAACTACAATAAAAATAAATGTGCTACTTGAGAAATACTCAAAAGTCTATTATTAAATGAGCATATTAAGCAGGACTCAATTGTTTATAGTTGAAAGAGAAACATCACAGACTCCCTTTAACGGAAAAGACAAAAACTGCCAGTTTGGTTCAGCCACATATGGACCTGGGACACTAATAAAGCCCCAGATGCTGATGCCTAACCCCCATGTCTAGCCACCTTTAATATAAATGGCCCCCTGTGCTGCTTTGCTCTTCTATAAGCTTGTTCAGCAACACTTCATGACATATTCGTTCGAGAAAAAATATCTGAATTGTTGAAAGTTCTATCATTAACTTTGTCATCATAACTCATTGATGGTATCTATATGCCCATCCTGAACCAACTACTGTGACCCAAGAGACAGAAAAGGCTATGTCTTATAGCATTGTTCAGATACGTGTCACATGTCCATCATAGAGTTCCTACATGAGGTCAGTCTCACTTACACCAAAACCAATGATTGTGGTTTTTGCTGAAGCAGTAGGAGGGTGTGCTGTTATCTCCAGCAAGGAGACAGATGATCAGTAGCTGTCCCTGTAACCCCCAAATTATCTTATCTTTCTTGAATGTCACTTGTCAGTTAATAGAAGAGAGCAACTTCACCTTCAGATTGGGAAAGGAAGATCTACAAGTGAAAACTCGTCCACCCAGCTCCTTCAAGATGAAAAAAGAAAACCACAGAGGGCCAGAGATACACAGCAGGTAAATTCCTGCCTTGCACAACACAGACCCACATTCAATCCCCAGCACTGTGTATGAATCCCTAAGCACTATCAAAAGTAATCATTGAGCACTGAAGCAGGATTAAACTTTGAGTACTGCTGGGTATGGCCCAGAAATAAGATAGAGAGAGAAAAAGAGAGAGAGAGAGATTGAGAAAGTTTAAACATGTTCATCACATTTCCTTTGTACCCCAAAGAATATCTCTGAAGTAAAAATATTATTGATATGAAGCAAAAAGGTTACCTATATAATGGTTCTTCTTGATTACTATGTATAATTCTGATATTTTATTATTGGTCATGATTTATTTAAAGCTTTTGAATGTTTCATCTGAGTATTTTATAGTGAAAAGAAGTCTGTCAATCTGTCACCTTTTAATAATGATCTAATTGAATTTTTTTTTGCTTTTTGGGTCACACTCGGAATGCTCAGGGGTTTCTCCTGGCTCTGCACTCAGGAATTACTCCTGGCTGTGCTCGGGGACCATATGGGATGCCGGGGATTGAACCCGGGCCGGCATGGGGCTGCCACGTGCAAGGCAAACGCCCTACCCGCTGGGCTATCGCTCCGCCCCTAATTGAATCTTATTAGAATTAGAATCCCTTCATCTGAACGTCACTTCATCCTAGCAATTTTAGAATTTAATGAAGAAAACCTGCTGAAATCGTCATCAGATTCCCAACATACTTACTAAGTCTGAATATAGCTTTTTTTTAATCACTTAAACAAACTTATATGCCATATTTATTTGTATAAGGACAATTGGTGAGTAGTTATAGGTAAGTTGGAAGATGTAAATAAGCAGAAATGAAGGGAGGGAAGGAAAGAGAAAGAAACTCACAGAGATACATTATCATACCTCAGATATTACTATTAGCATCTTCATGTTTAGATTTCAAAGTCTATCTTAATGAAGTAATAATATGGAGATATTACTGGTGCCCACTCGAGCAAATAGATGATCAACGAGAGGATAGTGATAGTGATCGTGATCTTAATGAAAAACAAAACAAACAAACAAAAAAAAAAAAACAAAGTATATCTTAATGATGGCTCTCAGGACATGCTACCCCAAATACAGTCCTAAACAGATTAAAGTGCATAGGCGTATGAAGTTCAGGGTAAGAGCAGAAGCAGGAAAATCACCCTAAACTTTCCTATTGCTGTCCCCACCCCAAAGGCCATAGAATTTTCCTTTGAGGGGTATCACTGTATCACTCTCTTCCCGTTCATCATCGATTTGCTCAAGCGGACCCCAGTAACATCTCAATATGTCCTGTCTCATGCTAGTAGAGCCCAAGGCATCTACTTGCTCCAGGAACATAAAGAGCCTCAATCCATTCCAGAATGAGGTCTATAATTGTTACTGGTATTTGGCATATATATCAAATACAACACGGGTAGCTTGCCAGGCTCTGCCGTGCAGGTAGCACACTCTTGTAGGCATCTCTAAGTCCAGCATTTATGGATGAACCGCACGGCCGCTGATAGGCTAGTCTGCTGGGTGGAGGTCTGATGAGAGAGAAGTCCAGATGTGGAAAATGGAGGCCCTCATGCAGTGGGGGTCGTCTGGCTTGTTGCAAGGCTCTGCTGGGATGGTGGGCCAGGGCTAGAACCCACCATCCTCTCCGGGCACCTCGTGAGCGGCTGGTCATGGGAGAGCCAGTAGCAGCTCTGCCCCATGTCTGCGAGTCTCTGGACCGGCATACCTGGGCGGATTTAAGAAAGACTGCTGCAGGGTGGAACTCGATGAGCCAGGTGCTGATAGGCTGGTCTGCTGGGTGGAGGTCTGACGAGAGAGAAGTCCGGATGTGGAAAATGGAGGCCCTCATGGAGTGGGGGGTCGTCTGGCTTGTTGCAAGGCTCTGTTGGGATGGTGGGCCAGGGCTAGAACCCACCATCCCTCCCGGGCGCCTCGTGAGCGGCTGGTCACAGGGAGAGCCAGTAGCAGCTCAGCCCCATGTCTGCGAGGTATTCCCTCTTTAAATCTGAAGGGAAACATCCTCCTCCCTGAAGACAGAGGGAGCCCTTGAAGAATCCTAACAAGCAGGTCTGGCTAAGTGACCCCACTGGGCTCCACTTGTTCCTACAGGACGTGGAACTCTTCAAGCTTAATGTAAAGTCTGTTTCTTTGGTTTCTCACATCCTTTTTGAAGTTCCTTTGTTATGTAAGTCTTATAGTAAGGAAGCATACATGCTTTCCCCATATTATGTCTGGCAGTAAACTTTTGGATCCAGTCAGGGACCATAGAAGGATCAAAGAAAACATTTTCTTCTGTAAATATAAAACTTGGTTTTTTTGCAAAAAATTAAGATTCAGCACTCTTATAATATGCTCATTCCACTACTCCTTATATTGGAATTATTACCTGACTTCTATCAAGTTCTTTATATTAAATATCTTAACCTCTGAACAATAGAGAGGTCACTTGATCACTTGACATTCATTGGTTTGCTCGAGCAGGCACCAGTAATATTTCCATTTGACCCTATCACGTGCCAGTGTAGCCCAATGGCATCTGGTTGCTTCAGGAATACAAAGAGCCTCAAACCGTTTGTTCAGGTAGAAAGAGGATAGAGAATAGAGAGGATTCAGAATAGAGAGGATTATGCTGAAATCAACGACTACAAATTATAGTAAATAAGCATTTTATTAGGACATTAATGATGCTTCTATCAATTCTCCAGTGTTGTCTATAATATAAAACTAAAAACCCCAATGTTTCACACTCTCTTCTTACATGTAGAAGTAGATACATCTGGCAGACAGAGAACTATCCAAATATCATGACTTATTTAACCAAATTTGTTTTCTTAGACATTGAGGGTTCTCCCCAGTTTGGGGTTATTATAAACAATGTGCAGTCTGGCTTTAAAGTTTAACCACTAAACTCCTCCCCCATGATATTTGAAGAAATGAAATTGCTGGGAAATTTTTAAGTGTGAAGTAACAAAGATTGATGAATTGTCACAGCGCTTAGAAGGTGGCTTTTTATCCTGTAAAACTCCCATTGTTCAAGAATCACAACTGAACTCCCTAGAACTGTATAGTAGGGAGCCCATCCTCCAACAAGTGCCAGCTGTACGAGGAAGGAGCAGCATTTCCTGCCTTTGTCTGAGTTTGTCACTGACGTAAGGTCCTGTCTGTCACCCTGGAGCAGAGTTACAGCACCTCTATTTACCATTTTGCAGGGACATGTGGATAAACCCAGGCAAAGCCAAATAGCTCACTGCATGTTGATCAGAACTGAGCATCTGGTGATTCCCTTTGGGAAAGCAGAATGATTGTGAGAGCTGGGACGCTGCCAATGGGAAATTCAGACAGATGAAATCAACAGGTCTCATGCTGAGAGTTTTTAGGGAAGAGGGTAGAGTACAGCAAGTTTGCCAGGAGGCAAAACTCATCACAAATAGGCACAATAAAGCATTCTACCATAATTAAAATTCTGTCCTATTTTAAAAGTAGGGACTGAAAACCTTCAGAAGCAAAAGTTGGTCTCTGAGTTCAGATGTATTTTCATCCAGAGATCTAGTTGAGGTATGTACTGGAATTACCTAAAATTACCTGACTACCTTAAAATAGAACTGACGGGGTCTTAGTATGTTTAAAATAAACACCTATATGCTTAAAACTCATACCCAGAAATGCCGAGGAAATGCAACATATAGCATTGATGATGCAGTGTATGCTAATTCCATGGACTAAAAACGCACTTGTCCCAGCGTATGAAAAACAGTTACAGAGCTGCCTCCCTGCACCTAGTATCCAAAAGCAACAGCAGGGACCCAACAAGGTATTGGTGGCAACTTATAATCTGAAGCTAAACAGAAGGATTTGTCTTCAATTGTGGGTGAGTTTAATTTGGACTCTCACACACTGGTCTCATGATTTCAATTTTTTGCCTTGGAGAAACTAAGCAAGACCATGCTTGAAGTCACCTTCACATGCATGAAATAGCTGTAATGATCCTCCGTTGCTTCAGACATAGTATTTCCTTGATAAGGACTTTGACTCCAAAGAGCTTCTAATAAAGTTGCTATAATTTCTCAAGGTTGCAATCTCTGTAGCAAAACATAAGACGTAAGGGTTATGCAAAACATAAGGCTCTTGTTTTTTGCAAAGAGCCTCCCAAGTAACAGGTTCTCATCCGCTGTCCTAAGAGCTTTTTTCTTAGACATCCCTCTGTGTGTGTGTGTCTGTGTGTGTGTGGCGTGTGTGTTATCAGGCTTTCGGGGACAGAGAAATAGAAACACAAAAAAGATTAAATGGCACAACTAAGACGAACTATCAAGTCATCCAAAAACACTCCTGACATGTGACATGTGACACACAAATGCTTCACAACTCAACCTCAGTCTGGTTTCTGTGCAAGGAAAGAACGGATATCAATTGGTGATCCCAAATAATGATGGCGATTCAATCAGACCCTCCTTAACAACATCCAAATTGGGCCTGACAGAGTTTTCATTAGATCTAAAAATCTTGGCTTGGAAGTACCCTATCTCATTCACATCACCATGAACTGTCTTTTCTAGGATTAGGGAAGGCTTTCAGTAAAATGCTTATAGATGATGGTCATCCTGTCTGATATAAAAGATAAAGGTCTTGGAGTGGGGAAGGAGCAGAGAACAATTAGCAATGGTAAGAATGCCCAAAAAGGAGAAAGAAAGAAAGAAAGAAAGAAAGAAAGAAAGAAAGAAAGAAAGAAAGAAAGAAAGAAAGAAAGAAAGAAAGAAAGAAAGAAAGAAAGAAAGAAAGAAAGAAAAAGAAAGAAAGAAAGAAAGAAAGAAAGAAAAGAAAGAAAGAAAGAAAGAAAGAAAGAAAGAAAGAAAGAAAGAAAGAAAAGAAAGAAAGAAAAGAAAGACCAAACAAAAAAAGCCTCTCTCTCCTGATTTAAAAATGAGAAAAATTAAAACAAGCCATTTAAACAAACTAAAACAAATAAACAGTTTCCTCTCTTTCTCTGTCTCTCTCGCTGTCTCTGTATCTCTCTCCCTCTTATTTTACACATTGTGGCTAGCCCCTGCAGATATTTAGAGTTTATCACTTAAGTCTCTTTGTGCATATTCAATGGTGAGTTTTAATCTGCCATTACCATTTCCCACATTTAGTAAAACACTGGTATGTATTTATGTCATATTAATGAATGCAGTCATTCTATATCTGTCCTTTCCCTTCTGACTAATTTCACTCAGCATGATAGTCTCCATGTCCATCCATTTGCAGGTAAATTTCATAATTTCATCTTTTCTGACAGCCGCATAGTATTCCATAGTGTAGATGAACCACAGTTTATTTAGCCAGTCCTCTGTTCTCGGGCATTTAGGTTGTTTCCAGATTCTAGCTATAGTGAATAGCGCAGAGATGAATAAAGAAGTACAGATAGTGTTTCTGCTATGTGTTTTCGGTCTCTCGGGTATATTCCCAGGAGTGCTATTGCTGGATCAAATGGGAGCTCAATACCTAGTTTTCGGAGGAATGCCCATATTGTTTTCCAAAAGGGCTGGACCAGTCGGCACTCCCACCAACAGTTGATGAGAGTCCCTTTTTCCCCACATCCACGCCAGCACCGGTTGTTCTTGCTGTTTTGGATGTGTGCCAGTCTCTGTGCCAGTCTCATTGTTGTTTTGATTTGCATCTCCCTGATGATTAAAGATGAAGAACACTTTCTCATATGCCTTTTGGCCATTCTAATTTCTTCTTTTTGGAAGCTTCTGTTCATTTCTTCTCCCCATTTTTGATGGGGTTGGCTTTTTTTTCTTGTGGAGTGCTACCAGTGCCTGATACATCCTAGATATTAACCCCTTGTCAGATGGGTATTGGGTGAATATCCTTTCCCACTCTGTGGATTGCCTTTGTATCTTGGTCACTGTTTCTTTTGAGGTGCAGAAGCTTTTTAGTTTTATATAATCCCATTTGTTTATCTTTGCTTCCATTTGCTTGGTCAGTGGTGTGTCGTCTTTAAAGATACTTTTCGTTTCGATGTCGTAAAAGCGTTTCTCCTATGCTTTCTTCGATGTACCTTATAGATTCATGTCTGATGTTGATATCTAGAATCCATTTTGATCTGACTTTTGTGCATGGTGTTAGAAGGAGGTCTAAGTTCATTTTTTACATATAGCTGCCCAGTTTTCCCAGCACTATTTGTTGAAGAGGCTTTCTTTGCTCCACTTAATATTTTTGCTCCTTTATCTAAGATTAAGTGGTTGTATATTTGAGAATGTGTTTCAGGATACTCAATTCTATTCCATAGGTCTACAGGTCTGTCTCTATACCAATACCACACTGTCTTAATTACAAGTGCTCTGTAGTAGAGCTTGAGGTTGGGGAGAGTGATACCTCCCATCTTCTTTTTCCCAAGGATTGCTTTAGCTATTCGTGGAGCTTTATTATTTCATACAAATTTCAGGGGTGTTTGTTCAATTTCTTTGAAGAACATCATGGGTATCTTTATAGGGACTGCATTGAATCTGTATAAAGCTCTAGGGCGTATTACCATTTTGATAATGTTAATCCTTCAGATCCACGAGCAGGGAATATGTCTCCATTTCCTCAGGTCTTCTTTTATTTCCTGAAGTAACATTTTGTAATTTTTGTAGAGATCCTTTACACTCTTTGTCAAACTGATTCCTAGGTATTTGAAGACCTAGGTACATTTCAGACCATGATGCACTGAAAATAGAAGTTAATTGTACAAAAAAACAGAGACCAATACCAAGTACCTGGAAACTAAAAAGCTCACTGCTCAACAACCAGCAAGTCATAAAAAGAAATCAAAGAGGAAATCCAAAGATTCCGGAAACAAATGAGACTGAAGACACGAATTACCAGAACTTGTGGGATACAGCGAGAGCAGTGTTAAGAGGCAAGTTCATAGCTCTTCAAGCATTCATCAGAAAGGAAGAAAAGGCCATCATAAACAGTCTGACTTCACCACTTAAGATCTTAGAGAGTGATCAACAAAAAGGAGCCCAACCCAAGCAGAAAGAAAGAAATAATAAAACTTAGAGCAGAAATCAATGAGATTGAATGTCAAAAAACAATCCAGAAGATCAACGAAACCAAAAGCTGGTTCTTTGAAAAAAATAAACAAGATTGACAAATCTATAGCTTCCCAAGTCTGCAACAAGAAGATTTGGAATACCTCAACAAACCTATCTCCATCGAGGAAATAGAATCAGTAATCAAAAGTCTCCCCAAACACAAAAGCCCAGGTTCAGATGGATTCACCAGTGAATTCTACAAAACCTTTAAAGAGGACCTACTCCCAATTCTTTTTAAACTCTTCCAGCAAATTGAAGAAACAGAAACACTCCCAAATAGCTTTTACGAGGCACATATCACCCTGATACCCAAAGCAGACAAAGATGCCACAAAAAAGGAAAACTACAGACCAATCTCCTGATGAATACAGATGCTAAGATCTTCAACAAAATACTAGCAAATAGAATCCAAAGAGTCATCAAAAAGATTATACACCATGACCAAGTGGGATTCATCCCGGGAATGCAAGGATGGTTCAACATCCACAAGTCAATCAACATAATACATCATATCAACAAAAAGAAAAATAAAAACCATATGATCATATCAATAGATGCAGAGAAGGCATTTGATAAGATTTAACACCTGTTCTTGATGAAAGCTCTTCATAAAATGGGGGATTGAAAGAACCTTCCTCAAGATAATCCAGGCCATCTACTACAAGCCCACAGCGAGCATCATTCTCAATGGGGAAAAACTGAAAGCCTTCCCCTTAAGATCAGGGACAAGACAAGGCTGCCTACTCTCACCACTTCTATTCAATATAGTACTGGAAGTACTTGCCATAGCAATCAGGGAAGAAAAAAGACATTAAGGGCATTCAGATAGGAAGGGAAGAAGCCAAGTTATCACTATTTGCAGATGACATGATATTATACCTGGAAAACCCGAAACTCTCTACCAAGAGGCTCCTAGAAATAATACATTTCCTATAGCAAAGTAGCAGGGTACAAAATCAATACCCAAAAGTCAATGACCTTCCTATATGCAAACAGTGAAAGAGAAGAAAGGGACATTAAGGAAACTATCCCATTCACAATTGCGCCCGCAGAAAAACCCATGTCATATTTGATATGCCAAAAACAGTAACAATTATAGACCTCATTCCTATGACCTGAAGGAATGGTCTGAGGCTCTTCGTGTTCCTGGAGTGAGTAGATGCCCTTGGGCTACACTAGCATGAGACAGGACATATGAAGATGTTACTGGTGCTCGCTGGAACAAATCGATGAACAATGGGAAGACAAGTGACAAGTGATATTCTAGCTGAAAAAAAATAATCTTCGACTGAAATAATCTACCAATAGCTAAGAGACAGTTCAACAGCTGAGCATGAGTAAAGCTTGCTTTTTTTGTTGGAGGTCTGCTTTTTATCCCTAGTACCACATAATTTCTGAGCATCACCAGGTGCAGTGAAAAAATCAAAAGAAACAAAAAGAAAAGAACAGCTATCCATTAGCAAACTAGTTCCTGCATTTTTTTAGTAATAGAATCAAATTTGCTCACATTTTTCAACAATGCTAGTGAAGTCAGCTGAATATTCAGATAAGCAAAGGCAATGGCCAGTGAGTTAATGTGAATTGAGAGCAGCCAAAAACCTGCTTGCCAAGGTGCCTACAGGATCCACTACTAAAGTCAGTCCAATGAATGGGGCATTTTGCATTTCTAAAATGCTCTTGTCACAAATACTAATGTAGTCCTAGCAGAGTGCCGGCACTCAGGCCATCACAGTCACTCTATGTTTATTGAATGCATAAAAGAATGAATTTTGCCCACGAAGGATAATAAGCTGTGATTATATTGGTTAGAGTTTAAGCCAAAAATTTGTAAGTGTCTGGAACATATTAACTCATTGGCTCCCATTATAAATGGTTATGAAGTTGGTTTGCAGATCAGCCATCTGCTGACAAGGCCGAATGAGCTCTTAAAGAACGGAGACATTGGCAAGTGTGTGACTGAAGCAATGCAATATGAGAATGCAGGTCTGGAAGGATCCTGAGGTTTAGTAGAGGGAGAAGAAACCCAATAACTGAATGGCCTTGCAGTCAGCATCACAATGGAGACCAACCATTCTCCCTGGGAACCTGGCCAAAGAGTTTTCCCATCTAAAGACACTACTGATTAGTGGTTTGACATAGGTTCAGGGGTTCAAATTCCAACCTTCTTGCTTCAAAGATGCAGAATTTAGGACAATGAATTTAACTTCTGTTGTTCTGAAATAAGCCTAATGGGTTCCAGTGAAGATTAAGATGATATTTATGTCTGGCCTGACCTAGGAAGCCTTCAATTAATGTTAATTACTATCTTTTTTATTTGGCAGGCCACACCCAGCAGTAATCAGAGCTTTCTCCTGACTCTGCACTCAGGGATTACTGCCGACCAGGTTCGTGGAAGCACATGTGATGCCGGGATCAAATCCATTCTGGGCAAGTGCAGGGCAAACATCCTAACTACTATACTACTGTCACATCCCCATGTATTATTATTAATAGCAATATGTCCAACACTGATTATCTGTACAATAGGCATAGAAAATGGACAGCTTTTTAAAATTAGTATCATGATGCTTACAAATACACAATAGATAGGTGGCTAAATGCTGCCCAGTGGTCAGCTTTGGTTTATACTCACCTGATGGTGTGAAACAAAAAAAAACTGTGAATAACATGACCATACTCCTACCACATAGAAATCACTGAAAATCTTTCTCTATCTGGTACTCAACAGAAAACACTTTATAATAATATGTGCATTTTATTGAGTTGCTGAGGCAAAGCATTTGTGTGAGGTAAGTCCCAGACGAAGTCTCAAGCACCATCAAGCAAATTAAAGTGTGATTATGGTTATGTTATGTTAGCATATATCTAAATATATATACACATACATATTCATACATACATATGTGTGCATTTAACACATCTTATTTACAAATATAATATGTATAATAAATTTTAAAATCTAAACATAGGTGTTCACTGTGCTCTATGTTTTTATCATATAGAGTCAGTAGAAAGGCAACAGTACGATAAGGCTTTGAAGACTTCTATTTTCAGGCTTAACTTTGCATTCCCACTAAACCAGTCAGAGTAATAAATCCATATACTCAGATCATGGATCTGTGATGAAGCTGCTATTTAATGCCACAGCAGCAATTAAGGTCATCTAATTAGATTATTAAAATCATTATGCTAGGGCTAGTTGAAAAGGCCTAGATTTGATCGCTCAATTAGAAGTCCTCACATCCTGTGGTGCTTTGAACATCAGTCTAGAATAACAAAATGCTGTATCCAATCCAAGCACCTTTGGTCCTTTATCCAGAGAGTAATGAGTCCATTTATTTTTAAATCTATTAAAAGAAGATAGTCACGGTGGGGGTACAAGAAAGGAAACATTATCTGGGGACATTGATTTTCCTCTGAATTTTTAGCATTCAAAGTTAGTTTTCTGTGTAAATAGAAATTTACACAGAAATTCTTGTTTAATAAAAAATTCTTATTTTATCCACTCCCAGCTAATTCAAAACTTCAAACTGATGACACTGAACTCATCAAGAAAATCCAAAAGAAATGCCATGGAGATAGTATTGTCATTAAGTCAATTGCCTTGCATGGGCTTAGCCCTAGTTTGATCACCAGCACCACACACAGGGACATCTGAGCACCACCAAGAGTGATCTCCAAGCTCAGATTCAAGAGACGTGGCGGCCGCCCATGCCAGCCCGGGTTCGATCCCGGCATGCCATATGGTCCCCGAGCACCACTAGGAGTAATTCCTGATCAAAAAGCCAGGAGTAACCCCTGAGCATCGCCGGGCGTGACCTAAAAAGCAAAAAATAATAATAATAATAATAATAATAATAATAAAGAGTAAATCCTGAAACTACCACTGTGGATCAAAAGTCAAAAACAAGTACTAAGCAAGAGCAAAAATGGAACAGAAAAGAAACCCAAAGGAATGAGAATACTTTATTTCTGTATGGAAACAGTAAAATGTCCATAGAATTTTGGAAGTAGCCCATCTGTTTCTAACCTTTACAGTCTGTATTAATGCACAAATCGATGTGTTGTGGTCTATCTCGGCTGGTACTGCCTAGATCTGATATGTCTGCATCTGTTTAAAAGAAAGATGTGTGCATCTCACATTTCAACTCACAATATAGTTTCCAAGTTAGAGAAAGGGCAGTACCAGTGCAGTGGAGTAGCAATTGCCCAACCATATCTACTCATTGGTATGCAAATGACACGAGCAGTCATACTGCTGTGCGTAGGGAACCCCATGACTAGTTTGACCACAAGCAGGTTATTAAAGTGAAACAAGGCTATTTTGTCCATTACGAAAAAGGGAAAAAGGCTCCCCTGTCTCAGTGAGTGTCATGTTCAGCTCTATTTACATTTCAATGGACAACTAACAATAATTCAATATAAATGCTCCTTCAAATCCATTTTCTTATTTTGGAGAAGAATAACTTTTTTTTTTAATTTTTTTTATTTTTACAATTACAAAGATATACAATTAAAAAGTTCATATTTGGGTTTTGGTCATACAGTGTTGCAGCACCCATCCCGCCACCAGTGCCCATCTCCCACCACCAACGTCCCCGGTTCCCTCCCTCTCCCCAGGCCTGCCTCCATGGCAGGTTCTTTATTTCTTTCCCTTTCTCTCTCTTTCTCTTGTCCTTCCCCTCCAGACTATGGATTACAGAACATACATTAAAGGGTTGTCATGTGTATCTTTTGCCTCTATTTAATGCTCAGTTCTAGGTTGGCATTAGTACCATCGACAATTGTTAGCACACTGTTTCATTTTCTGTCTTACCTAGCCTCTGACTCCCACACGTTTGTGATAATTTCCACCTTTGACTTCTCTTACTTATTTGACTGTATCGTTTTAAAAAGTTATTCTTCTCTTGTCAAAGAATAACCTTTTAAAACGATACAGTCAAATAAGTAAGAGAAACTGAATCAAATAGAAGTAGCTTTTTTAAAAGTTCCCTCCAATTTCTGGACTAAACAAGAAAATTCTAATTTTTGCCATCCTAGTTGAAGTCAGAATCTAGATAATAAAAAACAATAAAACAATAAAAAGAAATAATAAAAGTAGCTACAGGTATCATGTGATATATTGATTTATTTACTTTGTAATTAAAAAAGATGTATATAAAAAGATGTATGTAAGTTCTCACTGTTCAGATAAGTTCATTAACATATGTATCATGCCACTCAATCTTCACAACGATACAGCGATGCTCAAAGGGCTGGAGAACATGCATTGCAGGTGAAAGGCCTAGGTTCAATCACTAGCTCCACATAGTCTACTAAGTGCTGCTGGAGTCAATCCAGCAATGGGTGAGCCCCCATTGCTGATCATATTTGGGTTGCTGAGTATATTTGGATGTGGCCTCTCAAAAAAAATCTATGATAAGCAGATTTAAAGGTATTCCACAAACAATTTAAGGAAGATGAAATCACACAATTCACTCCAACGTGGGTAGAACTGGAAGATATGATAACTAAACCAGAAAAGGACAAATACCAAATGGTCTCACATATGTGATAATAGCATAGCTGGATAAAGAATGCAATATATTAAATAGGAGGGTGGTGCCTAGATTACCCTAGGCCCCAGGGAGAAAAAGGACAGAGAAGAGAGAAATCCAGGAACTGAAGAAGAGACAGACTGGCAGCAATAGGGGTTGTGGGAGAGAGGTTGGGGATAGAGGTCAAGGAATTCCAGTAGAACATGGGTGTAGAGGAGTGGTACAGCTAAATACCCAAACCAAAGAGTCAATAACACTAAAAACATAAGATTCAAGCTTCAACATAACAACCAAACTTTAAAAAGTGCCTGTCAAGGTGGCAGGTTGGTGGCAGAGGGGCAGAGATGGGGGAAGAGGGAAAGGAGAGTGGGAGCTGCAAGGGGAACACCGGTGGAGGAAAACTGACACTGGGATGGGATTGGTGCTCAAACATTGTATATGGAAAACTCAACTACGTATAAGTTTGCATATCATGGTACCATAATAAATTCAAATTTTGTATAAGTTCTGCAAACAACAGTATCTGGATCAATACATGAAGGATCCCAATTTCTAATCCTGTTCCCATTTACAATATAATGGGGTTCTTAATTTCCACCTATGTGTCCTCTCCATAGACGTTCAATGATAGTATCTGGAGCACAGCCAGTACAACTAGTAAAATGTACAGCCAGCACACCAGTAATGTGTTCTGGAGACAAGATAACTTATTTGATTCTGACAAAAAAATTTTGAAAAAAACTAAAAAGTATAGATCAATCTATTGCTTAATTTCAAAATTAATGAGAGAAAATAATTTCCCAGAACCAATTCTTCAATCAACTTTCTGGTTAGCTTGAATCCTATTTAGCTCATTTTGCTAAGGAGAATGGGATTTCTGCACCTTTGGACTCAAGGATGCTCCCTCATTCCATATTACCATTATAATGACTAAGCATAGATGTGTTGTATGTCGAGGAGACAACCAAACTGGTCACTCTTGATAGAAAGTTATTCTTATCAATGATAAATTTATCTGCAAAAAACAAAACACTGAGCTATTTAGATTAGATGACTAAAAAATCAGATATAAATTCTGTATAAGAAACAGAAAATGACAAGACTTAAAACTAAATTTCATAGTCTGGGAAGGAACAGATTATACAAAGTTTTCAAAAAACATATTACATATTTTGAACATGTAATCTACAGTCAATAGATCGACAATGGAGGTTGCTAACCCAGTGATAGAGTGTATGCCTTGCACATAAATCTCTGTGTTAAATTTCCAGCACCATAATAAACAAGTAAACAAAAATTAACAAATAAGTCAATTGAATGAGTGAACAAAGAGTAGTCCAGCGTACCAGTGGATGTAGCCCCAAAGGATGTTTTCAAACAGGAAAACACACTGGCAAACACCGATCCGTATAGGAGAAAATTCATGGGGATGAGAAAGCTGGTTTAGTAGAAAGATTTGACATAAAATTGTTTCTCTTTTTATCCAGACTTTTAAAAAAAAATTCACCCATCAAATATTCATATATTACTGTGTTTTAATGATCATATTTTATTTGAAGCATTGTGATTTATAATACATACAATTTTTTGCATTTTAAACACCATAATTTTTTAAATGATAGTCTATCCACTGAGTGATGAGAAAAACTGGTGTATATATGGTATGTTGATGATGATAGTTTGGCCACTGATGACACCAAAAGCAATCTAGACCCTAGTCTCTCAAGAGATGAGGTTTCTGCCCTTGAACACCAAACACAACTAAACTCTGTATTCTATGGGAGGCACAGAGAAGTGAGGCAACATGAAATGGTGCCAGAGTCCAAGTTATTTCTGAGCATAAAATACACTATAAGGAGGAGATCTAAGAAAGAGTCAGAACTCGGGAAACAGCTATAAGAGGATGGTAAGTTTCGGGGAAGGAACAAGTCTATTTGTGCAGCGGCAACAATTTATGTGATTTACCTGAGTAACTGATATTCCCAGATGTTAAATTATGCAAAGGTACCAGCTCTGTAAATGAGACTCACCTCAGTTGAGCTCTTGAAATCCCAGAATGGACTGTAGAACGGGAACCTAGGAACCACACACCCAGCAAGAATCTAAGGCGCTGCAGCCACCTGTCCTGCTGCGGGCTAACTTCATGAGCTTGGCTGATAATGTTGAAGGAAATGAAAAGTGGCTGTCACAAGTACAGAAATGTTTACCAAAATAATTAATGAGGGGCCCGGAGCGATAGCCCAGCGGGTAGGGCGTTTGCCTTACAGCGGCCGGCCTGTGCCGGCCGGGTTTGATCCCCAGCATCCCATATGGTCCCCGGAGCACCGCCAGGAGTAATTCCTGAGTGCAGAGCCAGGAGTAACCCCTGAGCATTGCCGTGTGTGACCCAAAAAGCAAAAAAAAAAAAAAAAAAAAAAGAATTAATGAATGCTAGCAACAATTTTTACAATAACCAACAAAATACGTTTGCAACAGCTAGCAAACTATTTTTACAATGACTAGCAAAATAGGAACTACATTTGGGGAGAGCACATTCAGTCCACTGCAATAGAGAGCTCTCTTTATATCATGTGTCTACCTTACATGGAATAAAATTACTCACCTCACTAATCTCCTCCTGAATAAAATGCTGCCTTTTCCCTCAAGTTCTATAACATCATAACTTTTGAGCATTGATCATTTTATGAGAAATTCCTTATCTTGATGGGTATGCATGATAGGATAGTGGCAAAGAAAGATAGCTCAAGAGGTAAGGTACTTGCCTTGTACATGGTCAACTTGGGTTACATTCCCAATACCCCATATGATTCCCTGAGCCCACTAGGAGTAAACATTACATCAGGAATCAGCCTTGAGCAAAGTTGATTGAGACCCGAAAAAGCAAAACAATAAACTATTACTTTAAGAGGGTGGTTAAAGATACATGACTAGGCAGCTCTTAAGACTACAATCAAGTCTGTAGGGCACGGTAAAGATCAAGTGTAGAAGCATGCAGCCCTAAGCTCTCTCACACGGACACTGGTAGACGGCACTGTAGGATATTGTCTGGAGATATCAATTCTTTGCCATGTGATCCTCTTCACAAGACATCTTACATCATGGTGGGGAACTTCCCCAGAGCACAGGCTCTAAGGTAGAGACAGAAACAGAACAAAAACAAAAGTCATGGTTTTTAAGGAACCTAACCTTAGATGTAATGACCCATCACTTCTGCTGTACTATACTAGTTAAAAAGGGATCACTCTGTCCAATTACAGTCAAAAGGAAAGGATTACACAAGTGTGTGAAAACCAGGGCAGTGCAGTGTCTGTAACTGCCTTGCCTTCCCTTCTACATAGCAACAAGTTGGAAAATATGTGTCGGGAACGTCGCGGGGTCCCCGACAGTGTCAGGACAGAGGTTGTCTTCTACCTCCGAGGACGCCGGGAGAAAGATGAAAACTCACGAGTCGGTGCAGTTCCAAAAATGGCTTTTAATAGTACAAAAAGCTCTTCCACAGCAATCCAATATAATGAACAAACTCTAGCTCTGGTCCGAACTTAGACCATACAAAAGAACTCAAGTCTCCCACCAAAGAGAGAGGATGTCACCCGAGCTGAGTCCTACCCAGAAGGAGCAAAAGGCCAAAGAGCAAAAGGCCAAAGCCAAAAGCCAAAAGCTGCAGGAGCCCAAAGCTGAAGGCTGAGGAACCAAAAGGCAAAAGGTGAAGGGGCCTCAAGTCAGCCCCTTATATACACCAAAGTAATCCAATCGGGAGGTTGTCATGTCAACAAAGAACCCTAAACAGAGTGTAGTGCCACACCCTATTGCAGGTATAAACAAAGGTTACACCAAGGACTAATCCCGAGATTATCTCTTGTGTAAAACACTGGATAGAGAGGGGCTGATATAAAGTAATACATCTTAACTTCATGAGCTTCATGTAATCTAGATGGTACCCACAAGGTCCTTATTATTATCTGCACCAGGGTGATTCTGAGTATCTTGTTCTCATGTACTGAAAGGGTCATACTACGCCTGCTTAGAGCAAATTAGTATGATCCTTCCTATAGTCTTCCTTTAGTCTCAACGTAGCCAGGGTGGTAGCCTCCTGGTAAATTCTAACTGTCCCACGTTGGGTGCAGTGGGTATAAAGAGGAGCTGTGCCCAATCTAGAAAACATAGAAGTCTTAGTAGATGTATAAGTCAGAAGTTATTCAATCAAGGTGACTTCTGTAACTGCCACACCCTCTAGCAGTGTTTACATAGAAGAGAGATCTCATTAGAATGAACCTTGGCTTAAATAAGATTAAACTGGGAGTGAGCAAAACAACAAAACTCCCAGATTAGCTAAACATGTCCTCCAACAAATATGTGCTTTCAAATACGTTTTCCTTGTCTGATAAGCCAAAAAATTCTGAGATACTATGCACCAATGAATGGAAGGAGGGCCACACACAATGCTAAAATAAAAAACAGAGAGAAGCCTTGAAAATTTCCTGAGCAGACAAAACCAGTGTAGTGAGACAAACAAAATATTATTTCAACTTATTTTAGAACATCAAACTGGAATGCTTCTTGTCTATGTCTCTGAAAAACAGAAGCAAAATGTCAACTGTTCCTAAAGGTTCATATGCCCAATTTTCTGTTGCTTAAGAAAAACTAATAGTGTAATAAATCAATGCTAAGGTAATATAAGACCTTCTCACTATACGGTTCATCATGAAAACATACCCCTGAGTCTCAGTTCATGTTTTGATTTGAGTATTCCTGCTTTACAAATTGTCTTTTTTCTGTGTACACAATAAACTTACATATATTTCTATTTTGACTGTTTTACATATTTCTACTTTCAGTGATTTTCTATTTTACATATATATTTTTTTTAACTTTGGCTATTTCTGAACTTGAAGCAAGTATATAGTGTCTCAGAGAAATGCTGTTTGTTCTTATAATAAACAGTTGGTTACATCCCAGTTTTGATGCATATTGGGTGAAGAGTTAAGAATGGAAGTTCCGGTCACGATGGTGGTGGTGCAGCAGCAAGCCGAAGAGTAGGGGGCAGGGGAGAGGGGATGGCAGCCCCAAGAGCTCTGAACAACCTATGGGGTCATAACATTTCTGCGTGAGTGAACATGGGGGCTCCCTGGATATTCTGTCTCAAGAAGAGAGCTGCTAAACAAAACCAGTCTGTCGCCCACCACAGAGAACAGACCCAGAGTGGGACTCATGAGATTGGAGGTGGCAGAGTCACCCCCGCTGGTGATTTCAACACTATAGACAGTGCAGAGTTTTTAATGTGTCTGAACAGGGCTCTTCAGTTCTGACTTGGCACCACCAAGGAGCAGGTCCTGGAGTTGAGGGGATGCTTCCAGGTTCCCACTGTAGGGTCAGTGATTGCAGCCAGTGGGATAGCCCCACTGCCGTTTCTTCCCCAAACAAACCCACACTACCCATAGCATATTAGGGAGGGAAAACCTCCCTGAGCCCCAACTGTCTGGAGACCCAGGATGGGGACGTGTGTGCCCCCTGGTCAGGCTCTGCTGGAGTGGTGGCTGCAGCCCACCCAGAGTTCCCAAGTCACAACAATAGCAGCCCTGGCTCTTGTGGCCATCGCTACTGGGACACAGGGGGTGCGGTGGCAGCAACAGGTTAACCTGGACCCACAGGGCAAGTGCATCAGGAGCCTGATGGTGCTCTCTGGCTTCCTGATAGTCCAGAATCAACTCAGTGCCTCTGACCAGACCCCGACAACTTTCACAAAAAATTAAACCACCAAAAGTTAGTTCATTTAATCATTTTTGGTTAGTTAAATTTTTTTTCACAAAATATTAAACCACCAAAAGTTAGTGGGAACCATGTCCACACATCACCTCTGACTCAACCATACAAGCTCACTTATTGGCCTTATGGAACATGGCAGCAATTGTAGCAGGCCTGGCAGTCACACCCATGAACTGCTTCCGGTACCAAGTAATCTCATCCACCTGCCATGATGCATAGACTCATACATAAATATGAAAAGAGATCAATAAGTGGTAGAGATGCTTCCAGTCCCTGTGCAAGGGTGACCACATGGGCACCTAGAGAGGGACAGGTTTGGGTCTTCCCTGTCTCAACAGTGTCCTTGTAGCCGAAATTAAGATATTAAAAAAAGTCTTAAAGTTAGTTAAGATCTGACCCAACTATTCTCATTTACCAAAGAACCTGAGAATAAACTAGGGTTTTTTTTTGGGGAGGGGGTTCTTTGAAGGAATTGTGGCAATTCTCTTCCAAGTTACCCTACGTAAACAAACCCCCACTTCTATTTTCATAAATAAAACCATGAATAAGAGCTGACATCTATTCTTTTTAAATGTTTCTAGTTTTATTTAATTCTGTTATTTCTTTTAGGACATTCTTTCAGTAAGAATAAACTATAATCCCTAAAGCGCCTACATTCTAAAACAGATCTCTCAGATATCCTTTTTCCATATTCTTTCTTTTTATTTGTACTGATATTTCATTTAAGCTTAACACATCTCAGAGATATCAAATTCAACATCACCTGAACTAGATAACCTCAAAGAAAGGACAAATACCCTTAGAGACACAAATATTATGCCCAAGATGCCATCCTTACAATCCCTCCTACTAATTTCCCATTGAGGTCGATGTTTATTTGTTGCTTTGTTTTGTCTCTCTTCAACCAGAAAGTAATGCTTACACACATAAGATCCAACAAAGCCATCTTTTCCTCTTGGAAAAATAAAGCAACGCCTGCCCTATTCGCAGCTGAGAATGGAATACACTTCAGAAAGAAAACATAAGAATTTCGTGTGATATAAATAGACTCCATCAATTCAATGAATGGGTGTTGAAACTGAAACATTGACAAGCAATTATCGAAAGTACCTTAGAAAAGCAAGTTTCTGTGGACAATAGCTGCAATTTGTTATTATTATTGTTGCTATCCTCCCTGATGTTCCCCATTTATGATTCAAGTAATCTTGTCTCTTCTGATCAATCTACGTTTTACTTTTCATTAAGGTGTCAATGATTTAGACAAAAGACCTGCTGAGTATGACAAAATCCATGGTCACCTGCCTAAGGAAAAAGAACTTTATACCAAAAAATGTGACTGTCTCTATAGATGAAAATGTGTATGTGTATATACCCCCTCCCCACACACACACACATGCATACACAAAATTGATCTTGACTGTTGTGAATATTATGTTAGGAATCTTTTAGCTTGGTAAAGTAGAATGGGTCAGGTTTGACAGTTCTATACCACACAAATCTGAAAACAACTACATTCCATGTCAAAAGGTGTCTTTATGTGTATTTTGTCGTGTTCCTGCTGAATCTCTCAGTCTTCCCCACTTGGAGACCCTGAGGCATACATGTTATGCCTACAAGCATTATGCATTTCTAAACTTCATGTTATAACACTTGAGAAGTTGTTTAACACTTTCTTGCTCTCTTCTGGGTCAGCTAATAGCTCTTTGGCTAGTTAGTCAGTTTGAGATAGATTTATCACATAAGAAAACCAGATAGTACTGAATGTATTTAAGGAAAGCATTTCATGTAAGAGAGAAAGAAAAAAGAGAGGGAGGAAAGAGAAAAAATGGAAGGAAGGAAGGAAGGAAGGAAGGAAGGAAGGAAGGAAGGAAGGAAGGAAGGAAGGAAGGAAGGAAGGAAGGAAGGAAGGAAGGAAGGAAGGAAGGAAGGAAGGAAGGAAGGAAGGAAGGAAGGAAGGAAGGAAGGAAGGAAGGAAGGAAGGAAGGAAGGAAGGAAGGAAGGAGAGGAACAACGTATTCTAGGATTTTGCAAACGGTCAATTCAAAATAATAAAATGAAAGAAATTTTTCAAAATTAAATATTTAAAATAGTCAGGGCTGAAGAAATAGTACCAGGGAAGGGATACATCACTTTCCTTGCATGACATCAAGCCAGGTTTGATCATCAGTACCACATAGGGTTCCCTGAGCACTGACAGGAGTGGTTTCTGAGTGCCGAGCCAGAAGGAAGTTCTGAGCACCACCAGATACGACCCAACGATAAAACAAATAGGATGGGAGGGAAAGGTATGGGAGGAAAGGGAAGGGAAAATGAAGGGAAGGGAAGGAAAGGGAAGAGAAGGGAGGAGGGGGAGGTAAGGGGGGGGGAAGGAAGGCAAGGCAAGGTAAGGCAAGGCAAGGGAAATGAAGAAAGAAAAGAAGGGAAGGGAAGAAGGAAAGGGAAGAGAAAGGAAGAAGGGAAAGAAGGGAAGAGAAGAGGGAAGAAGGGAAGAGGAGAGGGAAGAAGGGAAGGGAAGAGGAGAGGGAAGAGGAGAGGGAAGAAGGGAAGAGAAGAGGAGAGGGAAGAAGGGAAGGGCAGGGCAGGGCAGGGAGGGAAGGGCAGGGAAGGAAAGGGAAGGGAAGGGAAGGGGATATTATGAGATAAGAAAAAGTAGAGGAAAGCCTTTAATTTACTCACACATCAGGCTGAGGTGTTTGAATAAATGCGCACTATCACTATCACTATCTTCCCGTTCATCATCAATTTGCTCGAGCGGGCTCCAGTAACATCTCCATATGTCCTGTCTCATGCTAGTAGAGCCCAAGGACATCTGCTCACTCCAAGAATATAAAGAGCCTCAAACCATTATATTAGGTCATGGGAATGACCTAACATAATTGCTACTGGTATTTGGCATATCAAATACGACATGGTCAGCTTGCCAGGCTTGCCGTGCACGTGGCATACTCTTGTAGTCACCTCCAAATACAGTATTTATTGATGAACCATGTGGCCGCAAGCCATTGAATTAATGCACAATGAACTAATAATGAACTAATACACATATCCACAAGCAACAGTGAGTCACCAAAAGTTCTTCAGAAGAAAATATTTCTTTTATTAAAAAAATATTTCTTTTATTGAAAAATATTTATTTTATTGAAAAAAAATCATGCTTTTTCAGAGGAAAGTTCAGAAGGTTGGAATAGGCATCTTAACCAGGATGTGCCCAACCTGGGCTGGCTTCTGCACAGCTGAACCCCCTATATATCCTCTCCCTTTATTTTCATCATCTCTATCACATTTGTCTTTATTTCCTCAATCTCTCATACGTTCAATAAATTTACTCATTGAGCCCTTTTCAAGTGTCATGCACCAGTTGCAGTCAAAAAAAAATCACTGATAGTATCTGGACCCAGGTCAAAATATAGCAGAACAAGCAGATCTGTTTTAGAACATGTAATTGTCTGGATGTGTGTTAAGAAAGATAATGCAAAGCTATAAGGGAGGGCATCCCTGAGGAAGTGATGATTTACTTGTCATCTAGAGAATGAGTACAACTTAGTCAAAGTATACAGTTGGAAGTAGGAAAGGGAAGAATCAATGCAAAATCAATGAAAAATAACCAGAGAGGGAGAAATCAGGATAGCTTGGAGGAAGTAAAAACTGTCCTGAATGTCTGAGACTTAAACATTCAGGAGAGATAGGCAGGAGTTAGGGAGTTAGTGACTACTGGGTTTGCTCGACACATAATAGTCAAATAGCCTGAGCTGTGCTATATTGAGTGACTTAACCAGCAAAGTTTTATTTCTTTGTTAATTTTAAATGCAGATCAGATGACATTTCAAGATAGTCCTTCTCCCTGGGGTGACTAAACTTCCCCAGAATTCCACCTTCTTTTGATATTGTTCTCCAGAAATGTAACTTCTAGAGTCATTAATAATAAAGACAGTATGGGAGAATCATACTAGTTTTTGCCAACAAGCAGCATATTCATCCCTTCCCCAAGTAACTTTAGGAAGGTAGAAAATATAAGGCATAGATAGACCATTGAGTGACTTCCAATGTCTGCCAAAGATGAAGGGATTAACTAACTTTACCCTCAGGGTAATGAAATATCACTTAGTTTCTGTAAAAACAAAAAAAAAAAACTAGGATAAAGTTTATGCTCCAGAAATGCACTGCTATATTGTGGAAATAAGTGGTTGAAAAGAAATCAGTTAGATATTTTTTTTCAGAAACTCAAAGATAGTGGCTTTTCAAAAATATGCAGCGGAAACACCATCCCCACATTTATGTCCATAGCAGCACTATTCAGAATAGCCAGAATCTGGAAACAACCAAAGTGCCCAAGAATAGATGACTGGATAAAGAAACGTTGGTACATCTACACAACAGAATACTCTGCAGCTGTCAGGAAAAATGAAGTTGTAAAATTTGCCTACAAATGGACGGAGAGGATCATGTTGAGTGAAATTAGCCATAAGGATAGAGACAGATATAGAATGACTACATTTATTTGCATGTCATAAATATATATATGTACATATGACGATACCAATATCCAAGGTCAGGCAAAACATGGATCAAGAGGTCTTGTCAAAGGTGGAAATTATCACAAACATGTGGGAGTCAGAGGCTAGGTCAGATAGATAATGGAACAGTGTGCTAACAATTGTCAAAAGTGCTGGTACCAACCTAGAACTGAACATTAAAGACAGGCAAAATGATACACATGACAATCTTTTAATGTATGTATTGTAATCCACAATGTGGAAGGGAAGGAAAAGAGAGGGAGAGAGAGAGAAAGAGAAAGAAATAAAGAACCTGCCACAGAGGCAGGCTAGGGAAAGGGGAGGGAATCGGAGACATTGGTGGTGAGAAATGGGCACCGGTGGAGGGATGGGTGCTGGAACAGTGTATGGCCAAAACCCAAATATGAACATCTTATGAACATCTTTGTAATTGTATATCTCATGGTGGTATAATAAAATATTTTTAAAAAAGATGGTGGCTTTAAATATGTTAGTGTGAGTATACCAGTTTAATAAACACCTATGTTCAGCTATTATAAGTATACTAGCATGGTGTTGCATTAAATTGATACTTGTCACAAAGGAGGCTTTATTTTAAAAAATTACATTAGCAAGTATGTGAACTGATATCTGGATTTGTCATGTTGTTTAACTGTAAATAGCTAAACTCTCCCTTAGTTTGTGGGGCAGGAGAACAGCAAAGGTTCTTTTGTTGTATATTTGTGAACACTTTGTAAGATCTGATGGAAAGTATTGAAACTGATGATCACATTGAGATAAAGGAAGTATACAGAACAGAAATTCAAACAAGGATCTATGTAATAAATTAAAGAATCAAAAAAGATATGACCTTCATAAATCAGAAGCCAGAACATGGTGCAAGGAAAAAACTGATGGTAAACAGTTCAGTAAACAGTGGATGAGATCAAAGGTGAATGAGACAATAGCTTTCATGTAACCTGAGTATTGGATATACCACTATAGTCACATAGCTGAAGACAGGGAAGGCTATTAATATTCCTGTAAGTCATCTCACTCATCCCTTGTCCTGATGTAGAACTCTTTTTTAAAAAAGTATTGGTTGGGATATAATTGAATTGATTTATACCTGCCCTTCATGCTTCTAAGTCACAAGAGTTCATAATCTATTCAAGTCTTCCAACAATGAGCTCTGTTCCTACAAAAATCACCTCATTATGAACAACTTACCTTTGAGGTCATGTAAACTTATCACTATTTTTTGAACAGTGGTAATGAAAGAATAATTTCCATATAACACAATAAAATAAAATAATCACCTCATTACATCCAATTCATCAACAAGGCCTTTGACTTTACTCTTATTTTTTATCGTATTTTTGTTTTTTTTTCCTTTACCTCTACTGCTAGTTATGACTTTATTTCGTCCACCCATCCATTTCTTGTCATCTCCACCAGAGTTCAAGCTATACAATCTCTCATTGTAGTCACAGCAACATCTTAACTGTTTCTCATCTTCTGCTCCTACCTCTTAAAATATTTTATCACAGAAGCATAATTCTATCCTCCGTAGGCATATTGTAAAGCTGTTTACATAATAATTAAATAATTAATTAAATAATTATTTAATCAATAATTTTGTTAAATAATAAAGCTGTTTGTTGTAAAAGCTGAGGTACTTTTAAAACAGTACCTCAAAAAGTTTTGTTCATATAAATGTAGTGCCTAGTCACATTTTGCTTTAAAGTGTGCAACAAATATAGAGGAATTAAAGTAAGGTGATACAGAGATAGATTAGAGAAATAGATAGATAGATGGATGAATGGATGAATGGATGGATGGACAGGCGGACAGATGGATGGACGGATGGATGGACAGATGGATGGATCGACGGACGGACGGACAGATGGATGGATGGATGGATAGATGATATACAAAATGTGTGTATATATTCACAGAAGTCAAAGATATGATATGATATCTATCAATTAATAGATAGATTAGATAGATAGATGATATACAAAATGTGTATATTCACAGAAGTCAAAATGATTCTTTAAAATATAATATGGGGGTAATTAGGGAACATTGATGGTGGGAAATGGGCACTGGTGGAGGTCTGGGTGCTGAAACACTATAACAGAAACCCAAACATGAACATCTTTGTAATTGTGTGTCTCATGTGGCATAATAAAAAATGTAAAACATTATACTATACTATACTATACTATACTATACTATACTATACTATACTATACTATACTATACTATACTATACTATACTATACTATACTATACTATACTATACTATACTATACTATACTATACTATACTGTACTGTACTATACTATACTAAACAATTGTAGCCTAAAACATCCTTCAAGATCTTGCCTTTGTCTTCCCTTCTGAGGACATTTCTATCTTTTTTCTGCATTCATCACTATAAACTTCTCTGTGTTCTTCAGATAGGCCATGCTCATCTTGAAGACATGGCACGACAGCTTCCTGTTATTGGTTTTTATTCTGTCTCATCTTTGCCTGAATGTCCCCTTATCATATATGCTTTGAATTAAACATGTCCTCCTTAGACAGTCAATGCTTTAACACCCAACAAAAAAGTAACCATTATTACAAAACAGTAATTCTGTTTTGGTGCTATATACGTTCACCTTTGGCTCTAACAATTTTCTAGTGCTATAATTTTTATTTCTTTGTGATAATTTTGATTTCTTTTAGTATAGGAAGGTCTTATTTTCTTGTTTCTTTTTATTTTATGTTTTCTCCTCTTAGAATACATATGCCTGAATTCTTCTTGTATCCAGGGTGCGTAAAACAATCTTATTGTATAGTTGGTACTTTGTTCTAATTTGTTGAATGAATGAGTGAATGAATGAATGAATGAATGAGTGCACAAAGGAGTTAATTTCCCTTCTTTTTGTACCTAAATCTCTGCCTCTTAATTGTCTTCTTTCCATCTCTTCTCAGTTGGCTTTAAAAAAAAATAAGACCTGTAAATACTGAACTCTTCCTTCCCATTATTTGTATATCATACAATCCCTTCAAACCCAGCATATCCTAACTGGAAGGTATTCATTAGCACTCCCACTTTATAATAAGTAAACTGGACATTCTTACAACAAGAAAGACACATTACCTAAAAGTACTGAACTGGCAGTTAAATTAGAGCTGTTATTTTAAGAAGGTTCTCAAAAATATACATACATACATAAGTCCTGTTTGTTTCTAGTCATCATAAGCAAAGTAACCTAGCATTTTCTATTTTCTACAAGAAACCTGGTTTATATTCTTAAACTTCAGGTTCTTAAATTAAAACATAAATAAATGAGTAAAGATCCAGTAATACTATATATAGTAAAAAAAACTAGTTTAAAATACATTTGACTTTAAGAAACCTGAGCCAAATGATGGGTGTGACCTCCTGCATCTAATAAATCATTCCTGTTCTTATTATTATTTCATAATGACTGAAGATCAATAGCATTTCCTTCCTCTACTAAAAGAAAATATTCTTATTTCTATTTTAATGAGCTATTGGTAAATGAACACCTACCAAGCAAAACTTGGCTTATATTGGACAGTAACTATATTCACTGATCATATGTTTATTACCACATCTTTCTCTAAGCCATCCAGTGGGTATACAAAAAAAAATGAACAAAATTCAGATTTGCTTCTCACTGTGTAATGAGGCAAACACATAGCAGGTAAATTTCAGTAAAACGTTTCAAACATTGCTACTATAAATAAATTACCAATGCACAAAGAAACCTAGGAGACAACGAGATGAACTGTCAGAAGATTCTAAATACTAGAAAGAAAATAATAATGCAGCTCTTACAACTGTTTTAACTAAAAGTGAGCTATATCCAGCTATGATCATACACTTACATTAAAAAAAAAACTTTCCATGAGAAGGCAAAGCTATGTTAAACTCTATGACTTCTGGCCAGGATGAAAATGGAAGCAGAATACATGGCTTGCATTGAGGAGACCAGAGTCACTATCACTATCACTATCACTATCACTATCACTATCACTATCTTCCCGTTAATCATCTATTTGCTAGAGCGGGCACCAGTAATATCTCCATATGTCCTGTCTCATGCTAAGAGATGACCAGAATATAGACCAGAGTCAACATCCATTATGTTGCAAGCCACATGTCTCAATTGTTCTTCTCACTAGGGATCACCCGACAGAGGTTCAGTGCTCAGAAACATTTGGCTTCAATATTCACCAGGAATCAGAACCCTTAGTCATGGTGCTTGCACTCACCTGGCTGCAATGAAACCAGACATGACACACAAAGTCAGAGATCTTCAATAGTCAAGTTTTTAGGCAGAAATGCAGCTACCCAAATGAACACATCCATGTTCCACTACTCTACCATGTTCTTCATAATATGAATAGACTTCTCCCAAATGCATGTTTATGTTAATTCTCTTTGTAAGGGTGAGAGAATTTGGGATCTACAACCAACAGTTTCAGGTCTTATTCCTGGCTGTGTTCAGTGCTCAGGAGACCACATACAGTGCCTGGAATTGAATTGTATTGATAACATGCAAGGCAGCTATACATCTTTATTCCCCCTTCTTATGATTTTTGTGCCATACTAGGTGTGTTGAGTGATTACTCCCACCTCTGTGTTCATAGATCACTCCTGGCACTGCTCTGGGGACCATATGCAATGCTGGGGACTGAACTATGTTGACTAAATGCAAGAATAATACCAATTTCTATGGCCCATCTTCACATCAATTCTCACTCTACCCACATGGAGCAACCCATAGAGCAATGGAGGGTGGTAAATGGCTTTTCCCTGGCCGGGTTCAACACAGCTCCTGGGGTCAGCAGACACATCAGTGATTGGCCGCGCTGGCTGGACTTGGAGCAGGGGATCAGAGCCCTCCCCCCCCATCCCTTCCACCTCCATGTCCCAGTGGGTGTAGCTACAAGCCTACAGTCACCACCACCAGCAAAGCTGCGTCAGGCTTAGATAATCATCAAGTTTTGGACCAGGTCCTTTTCAGGATCTTGCTCATATATACAATGTAACTATCATTGTAGTTGTAACAAACTGGTGGGGGCCTGATGGGGAATGGGAATGGGGTGTGGGCCTTGGCCTACAGTGGTCATAGGGGGCACATTGGTGGTGGGACATTGGTGTTGGGAATGGGGCACTGGCAGATGGACAGGTGCTGGAACACTGCACTGAGACCCAAGTAGGGACCAACTTTTAATTGTATATCTCACAGTGGTATAATAAAAAATTCTTATTTATCATAAATTTCTTCCCTCAGAATAGAATCAGATTCCTGCCTACACTAGCATGTTGGTTTGCCATAGCTTCTAGGTCATATGTTTGCATTTGAACAAAATAGTTCTGCAGAAAGGTATATTTTATGAGAGCAGTGGTATGGGGGACACACCAGGCAGTAGTCAGAGCACATTCAGGGCTCTGTGTTCAGGAGTGACCCCGGGCAGTGCTCAGGACATATGTGGTGCTAGGGATTTAAGCTTGGGTCAGACATATGCAAAAAAGTGTCCTTCCTCCTGTTCTAGCTCAGCAACCTAAAGCAAAAGTCTTAATCAGAAAAAGTTGTGGTTGTGCTAGTGAAATATTCAATATTACTAGACCAATAGAAAAAATCTCAGGCCCTATTCCCAGAGAAATTCTAATTCAGTCCCTCTAAGGTCCTAGAAAATTAAGTACATGTACATTATATACATATAATGCATATATGGGTATACATAAATACACACATGCAATTCTGCCTTAGAAGAATAATCTTTTTTGAGAAGTTTGTATATAGAATTATAAGATAGGCAATGCATGTTACTCCCAATATAACTACAGAAATTCCAAGCAAAGGAACTTACAAAAATAAGTGCTTGGGGACAGGCCACATTATGTTTATGTTATCTGTATTTGTGTTAGGATAATTCCCCTATCACTTGAATCTTCATGGAAGAAAGGAGCAGTAATAACAGCAGATGAACTTTGGAGTCAAATATCCTGATTCATAGACTCTGCTAACGACTAAAAGTATTTTTGGGTAAGTTATGAAACGTCTCTTAGCCTTAGTCATTGCATCTGAAGAATAGGGACAACCTTTTCCTTGTAGAGCTCTATGAGAACTAACAGATGTTCCATATGCTAATGCTTGTCAAAGGCATTCAGCAGTGCCCTGGGTTAACTGGGAGTCATGCTACTATTGACAGAAGCAGAACACATAACTTTGGATTCCCACCTCCCCCACCCCATGTGTGAGAAGATGAAGGATATTGTATTTCCTGTTTTCATACTCATCCTGTACTCAGTCAGAAATTCCATGTACAGTTGTCACTCATCTGAATTTTTATAACTGGAAAACAAGACAACTGAAACCATCCAGTGTAATGTTCTTCAAAGTACTCTATAGAAAACTGATGCCCCTAAAGACAGGGTCAGAAATATGTTCTATTCAACAAGCATCATGGGAAATTCTCAAGCACTCTAGAGATCAATACCATCTAGTTCACTGAAATTTTCTTATTTCAAAGAGAGAATGTAAAGGTAGAGAGAATGATTTTGTCTTAGTCAAGTGTTAAGAGTCTTAACCTCAGGACTCCTGACTTTGGAGAGTAAGTAATCTTTTGATCTTAGGGAGCATCCTGAATGTTGGAGAATATCTGGGGACATTCCTTCTGTTTAAAAGTTGCATGCCACTAAAAAGCCCCACAGATATGACTACTAAAAATGTCTCCATCTCAGAAAAAAACATCCTCATAAGTCATGCCCCAGTGGAGAATCACTGTTTAAAATCATCAAAATCAGAAGCTAGCAGCAGGGCAACTCCAAATTCACAGCACAATAATCTTTGAATTCAATGATCCTCTTTTTTATTTTATTATTATACCACCATTTTCCACATCCGGACCTTCCTCTGCGTCAGAACTCCATCCAGCAGACGAGCCTATCACAGCCTGTGGATCATCGACACCCACCCTGCAGCAGTTTTTTTTTTTTTTCAATCTGGCCCTGGTATGCTGATCCAGAGACTCAAAGACATGGGGCAGAGCTACTACCAGCTCTCCCTGTGCCCAGCCGCTCACGAGGCACCCGGGAGGGATGGCAGGTTCTAGCCCTGGCCTGCCACCCCAGCAGAGCCTCGTAACAAATCAGACGACCCCCACTCCATGAGGGCTGCAATTTTCCATCCGGATCTCCCTCTCATCAGAACTCCATCCAGCAGACGATCCTATCACAGCCAGGCTCACATGGCCGCTTGTAGCTGCCCAGTTCATCAATAAATGCTATATTTAGAGGTGACTACAAGAGTATGCCACCTGTACGGCAAGTCTGGCAAGCTGCCTGTGTCATATTTGATATACAAAATACCAGTAACAATTATGTTAGGTCATTCTTATGACCTAATATAATAGTTTGAGGCTCTTTATGTTCCTAGAGCAGGCAGATGCCCTTGGGCTCTACTGGCATGAGACAGGACATATGGAGATGTTACTGGAGCCTGCTCTAGCAAATTGATGATGAACGGGAAGATAGTGATAGTGATTATACCACCAAGCTATATACAATTACAAAGATGTTCATGCTTGACTTTCAGTCATACAGTGTTCCAGCACCCTTCCCTTCACCAGTGCCCATTTCCCACCACCAATGTCCCCTGACTGATTCCCATTCCCTCCCAAGATGCCTCTATAGCAGGAAGCTTGCCTTGTCCTTTCTCTCTCTCTCTCTCTCTCTCTCTCTCTCACTTCTCTTACACATTGTGGCTTGCAATACATACATTTAGAGGTTATCATGTACCCCCTTTGCCTATATTTAATGCTGAGTTCTAGGCTGGTCTTACCATTTCCAACAATTATTGGCACACTGATCCCTTCCCTGCCTTACCTAACCTCTGACTCCCACACATTTGCAGTAGATTCTACCACTGACAAGACCTTGTGATTCATGTTTTACCTGGGCTTCGATATTGGTATCATGCTATTTATTTATATCCCAGAAATAAATGCAGTCATTTTATATCTGTCCTTTCCTTCTGGCTTTCATTCAACATGATCCTCTCCATGACCATCCATTTATAGGCAAATATCATAACTTCATTTTTCCTAACAGTTGCATTCCATTGTGTAGATATACCAAAGTTTCTTTATCCATTCATCAGTTCTCAGGCACACTGGTTGTTTTGATTCTGGCTATTGTGAGTAGTGCTGCTATGAATATAGAAGTGCAGATGATGTTTCCGCTGTTTTTTGGCCTCCCAGGGTATATTTCCAGGAGTTGTATGGCTGGGTCAAATGGGAGCTCAGATTCCAGTCTTTGGAGGAATGTCCATATTGTTTTCCCCAAAGACTGAAACAGTTGACATTCCCACCAACAATGGATGAGAGTCTATTTCTTCCCACATCCACACCAGCACTTGTTCTTCCTCTTTTGGATGTGTGCCAGTCTCTGTGCTGTGAATTAATATCTCATTGTTGTTTTGATTTGCCTCTCTCTGATGAGTAGTTGATGATGAGCAATTTTTCATATGCCTTTTTGGTCATTTGAATTTCTTCATTTTGGAAATTTCAGTCCATTTCTTCTCCCCATTTTTGATGGGGTTGGCTGTTTTCTTCTTGTAAAGTTTTATCAGTGCCTGATATATCCTGGATATTAACCCCTTATCAGATGGGTATCGGGTGAATATTCTATCCCATTCTGTGGATTGTCTTTGTATCTTGGTCATCATTTCTTCTGAAGTGAAGAAGCTTTTCAGTTTCATGTAGTCCCACATGTTCCTCTTAGCTTCCACTTGCTTTGTTAGTGGTGATATCAGCTTAGCACCATGACAGAAAGAGGATAATGGAATGCAAGGCAAGAGCGAGCGGGAAATATGGCTTCAGGTGCCAACTTTTCCCAAAATGATATCTGTGACCTTTAGTAAATGAAACTGACTTGGACTTCACCCTTCAGTGTCTACTGCCCAAGAGGCCCTGTACTCATCAGAAAGCCTTACTGCTCTGCTCAGACCCAACTCAGATATGAGTTTCCTTTGAATCTTATCCTTCCTTCCTTCTTTCCTTCCTTCCTTCCTTCCTTCCTTCCTTCCTTCTTTCTTCCTTCCTTCTTTCCTTCCTTCCTTCCTTCCTTCTTCCTTCCTTCTTTCCTTCCTTCCTTCTTTCCTTCTTTCCTTCCTTCTTCCTTCTTCTTTCATTCCTTCCTTCTTTCCTTCCTTCTTTCCTTCCTTCCTTCCCTTCCTTCCTTCTTTCCTTCCTTCTTCCTTCCTTCTTTCCTTTCTTCCTTCTTTCCTTCCTTCTTTCCTTCCTTCCTTCCTTCCTTCCTTCCTTCCTTCCTTCCTTCCTTCCCTTCCTTCCTTCCTTCCTTCCTTCTTTCCTTCCTTCCTTCCTTCCTTCCTTCTCCAAAACTCCAAAACTGCCCCATTCATGTTTCCTAATCTTCCTTTGTGATAATAATGCTACAGTCATGTTCGATAAACCCATTGTTAAGTTAGACGCACTTAAGCATTTGGGAATATAGTGCCATACCATTTGCAATTTACTTTCAAATGCTTTTCTACAACATATAATATTCCTACTATGTATATAGATGTATTTGTCTGAGAAGGTGGGAAAGGTAGCATATTTTTCACACTGTTATCCTCCTTGATGTTTTGAGGAGGAGAGGGATGAACACATGTGGTGCTCAGGTGCTCAGTACTCATAATACATTCCAACAGTGCTCAAAAGACCATGTGGTGCAGGGGATTGAGGCCCAGTGGGCAGAGCATGTGCTCTAGCCCTTTGAGCCATCTGCCCAGACTGAATAATGTTTTTATACAGTAGGCAATATTATTACACTGATGTATTACTAAATGCTGAATCTCACGAAAGAATAGACAGGTCTTCTATTTATATAACTCTTTCCATTTTTCTTTATGCTTTACATTTTTCAAAATCATTAGAGAGAAAAATGACTCAGTTCTATCTTCTCCACAAATATTTTCCTAAATTAGTTGAAATAACTCCAGCAAATTCCCAAAGCACTGCTGTATTCTGTTTATCACTTTCACTTTGTATTGGACTAATTTAAGTACTCACATAGTAGCTCATAAAATTTTCAACACAAGACTCAGCTATGCAAAGAACATTTGTTCTATAAAACTACTTATTTAGTGTGCAACTTTTTTGTTGTTCTTCATAAGACTTCATACTGTTTCAAGTTGAGGGAAATTCGAAGAACAAATTTAGTCCATTTCATCTTCTCCAATTTGTGGATAATTTTATCAGTTACTTTCTGCCACACTGTCCCACTCAGATTAATGCCAGACACCAAGTCTTGTTACTTTACTTCCCCCTGCCCCAAGAAGGCATTTGGGAGCAGGAAAGGAACCAAATGTAATTGTGAAATTACATTATTTATTCCAAGATAAATTTACAAACTGGCTAGCTGCATGTAAGAGACACTAACTTTATGCCTGGTCAAAAGATCCTTGAGGTCAGGCCCTTCAAAAGTCCTTCAGAAACATAAGTGTCAGGCTCAAGTATGTGGCTCAGGAACAAAGCACTTGCCTTATGTGTGAGACCCTGAGTTTGCCGTGAATCACAAAAAAGCTAAATGGGCCAGAACTCTGGAGGATTAGAGGGTGCTTGAATATTTACAAATGCTTCCTAAACATCAACATCCACAGTTTCTCTGGTCCACTGCTTCTCTTCCAAATGTGACTTTGACTGTTGTTGCCCATCACTAAAATGTCATCAAGTGATAAACAGTAAACACAAAAGAACAATAAGTTGACATTTGAAATTAATAGTAAATTGTATTATGAATGCCTTGGAGTTATCAAGCACTGAATCAAGTTCTTTACAAGTACAATTTTATTCAATCCTTGCAGCAACTAAAATTTTATTCTCTTTCATCATAAATTATTGCCATAGGGACCACCATTGGTCTCTAATCACCTGATTATTAAAAAGTCCTTCTTCAAGTCCTTTTCAGTGTTAGCTACTCTTGATCACTCTGCTTTGCGAGAATCCCATTTTCTGTGACTTCCCAGGCATGTTGTCTTACATTCCTTCCCATATTTCATAAATGCTATACGTTTTCTGATCAACCTTTTTGGAGGTTTTCTTTGAGGCAACAATGGTTTATAAGCTTGTAAATGGTCAAGTTCCATGCTTACCACCTAAAAGCCAATCTCCTTCTACTAGTCTATAGGTGCCGCCTTTTCTGCAGACTTGGTAAGTTCAATCCTCTTAGAATTCTAAAGGGTTTGTTCTCACTGGACATTATATATTCTCCTGCTATTTCTTACAATTACATATATGAGTGAGATCACCTGCTATGTGTCTTCTTCTAATTTCCTTTTACTTAACAAGATACCATCTACTGCTAACCCCGCTGTAGTACAATGCAAGTTTTTATTTCTGGAGGTACTCCCAGGAAAGTGTCCCTGTGGTTTCAAAGATAGAACCCAGATATCTTGGATGCAAAACATATGTTCCATTGTTTTAAGCTAGCTCCACTACCTGAGTTAATCTTTTATTATAGATTAGCATCTACTCTACCTTGTAAAGTCACTTCTTTCTTCCCTTCAGTCTCATTTATGCTCCTAAAAAAAAATACATCTTCTAGGGGCCAACTTCCATTAAATAATTCATCACATATTTACCAAGAAATTTCATTGTTTTCAGTCCTAGGAAGATAGTGCTAAAAAAGAGAAAAGCAGGTCCAATCACCGCCATTGTGGAATTTACAGTGTAGTCTAAGCTATCTTGTCCCAGTTATTCAAGCAAGAAATTATCTCCCTGCCCCTCTTTTTAAGTATTCATGGAAACTCTATCACCTATTTGACACATATCAGCTACAAAGCTGCAGATTCTATTACAGAATTTATTTATTAAGAATAACAGGAACAATATCATCAGCAGCTTCCACTGAATGCTTCTTAGGCACTCTACTTACACTGTTGATGGTTCTCACATTGAAATTGCCTAAACATGGTAATTTTTCTCTTTTTACTAATGCAATCTGCATGCAGCAGAGATGATAAGCAACCTGCCCAAGGCAACATAATTAGTAAAGGACATTATCAGTGTGAGAACCTGATCCCCTGGGCTTCAAAGGCTCTCTCCATTCCACACTGTTGGATTTCTTTGTGACATTATTCACTGAGACAGTGAACAATGAGTAAACAGGGAACCCAGATAATTCA